>SKCR01007033.1:0-24826 GCA_019454045.1 Zanthoxylum bungeanum
ACCTGTTAGATCAGGTTTGAAAGGGGGATTGGACCTTGGGTCCAATCTTGGCCTCTAAATACTGTTTGGGAGAAATCGGGCTAGGCCTAAAGTGAAAAGATGGTTTTACCCTTGGCCCAAATTTGGCACGTACAGTAATAAATTTAGAATTTATTTAAATTGGACCTGCTTGTCCAGCCTATTATCTCTTTTCTCATTGTATTTATCTTCTCACCAATTCCCCTCAATGTAAATGAGGTTTCTTTAATGTATTATGTAATTGGGTAGAAGTAAGAATAGTGCTAGAGGGAGAGAGGAAAGGAAGAGATTTGTTCTAGGAACAAATTGTTTTATATATCCATCTGCATATCAGTATTAATTTATTTCACGCCTTATTGGCTTTTAGAATGCATGTTTAAGGGTAATCAAAGATATTAATTGGTTGCCAATTTACGCGAAAAATCCTCAATACAATATTAAGCGTTTTTCCTTCCATTGAGTGGTTTTCTCTCAAGATCCAAGATTGGCATTGGTTTGTTGGCCAAAGTCAAGATCAATGTTCAACACGGATGTGTTTGAACCACGAAAGCTTTGTTCTATATCGCATGTCTTGGGCGGTTGTGACTTGTTGGCCAAAGTCAATGTCACTTCTAGTTCATCGACGTGGCTTACGAAGCTTTCCCACTGTCAATGGGTCGTGCTTAACTGGAATCATTAAGCTTGTTGAGCCAAAGCCAAGGCTTAGTTGATTCAGAGGAAAAGGTTAGGAAATATATTGGATTATATTTACATATATTGGATATATGTTTCGGACTTGGAGGTCCACCTATCGGATCTAGGAATTGGATGGGATCCAATTGATCTTAGAGATCTACCTTGTTAAGTTCATAAACAGCTTGCTTGTTGGCCAAGGCAAGGGTTGGGTGGGTATTTTAACGGGATCCTAGCCCACTAGGAAACTGGGTTTCCCGAGTACTCAACAGAGGGTTAAGAGGCTGCCGAAAAATAGTGGGAGGCTAGTATTAAATTTGTAATTTCATTTAAATACTTGCCAATACGCGCTCTTTTATTTTATTTATCTCGGTGTTATAAATTAGTTAGTTGGAATACTATTGAATATTGCTTTCTTTAAACAGTTAGACTGTATTCAAACTACTCCATTTGTAGTTGGTTAAATAGTTGGACTAATAACCATTACATATTTGAGTGTACCCAAAATCGTTGTTGGATAGTTAGACTATAGCAATCAAGATGACTGAAAGATTGCCGTTAAGGGAAATAATCCTGGGTGAAAATGTCGTTTAACGGCGTAAATTTTCCAGATTGGAGAAATGAATCTCAAGAAAGTCCTGGAGTTGAGAAGTTACTCTATTGGATAGAGAAACCTCTCAGGCCAGAGCCCGTAGTTGAGCAAATAGTAGAGCATGAGCTTAGGAAGGACTCATCGTGATGATAACTTTAGTGCTCAATCCATTATGCTTGCCGCAATGACTCCTTAATTTTTTCGTCAGAACAAATGATTAGATCATTATAACCATGATGTTGAAATTTAAGGATCTTCATAGATCTAACCTTAGATCTTGCAATATTAATTGCAAAAAGAAGCTCTTTGCTCGGTATGCCAAAGGGACATCTCAGCACTAGTGTCGCGATGATTGCCTGACATCGAACAGCTAGGTAAGCTGGGCATTACCTATGAGGCTAAACTTCCATAGCTTTGATCTTACAGTCTCTGCCCCGATGCTTGGGCGGGTTCATCATGAACCAAGAGAAAACTCTTGGAGAGTTACTGGCTATGCTCAAGGAGGCAGAGCCAGAGCTTCCAAAAGGGCAAGAGAAGCGTAAGGCGTATCTTACTTCGACATCCCAAAAAGGCCAAGCCTTAGCCGAAGGCTTCTAAGGGTGTGAAGAAAAAGGGCAAAGGCAAAATCGTCACAGTCTTCTGGGAAGACAAATGACATATCCCAACACATCTGCCTAACTGCTGTGGCAAACGGGGGGTCACTGAAAACGTGACTGTCATATGGACAAAGTAGACATGAAGGATGTGAAGACGGGAAAGGCTCCGACTTCAAGTATGTTTGTTATAAACATGTCCACTACTAGTTTAAAAAATTGGATTTTTGATACTGGATGTGGTACATACATATGTACTGATGTACGGGATCTGCTGATTAGCAGAAGACTGGCTTCAGATGAGATCTACTTGTGAGTCAAAAACGGACGAGAATCGCTGTTTTAGCTATGGGAACCTAAGTTTTGGAACTGCCCTTTGGGCATGTACTTAAATTAGAAAAGTGTTATGATGTACCTGTTGGTAATTATCTAAGGTCCCAAGATCAAACCAAGACATGAAATAATGTGTGAACACACCAACGGAGGTAGCGGAATACTCACATTGATCGGTTATGTCGATTTGGAGACGATTCAAGCCCAAAAACGCACTGCCTTGTAAGCTCACTGCCTTGCAGTCCACTGTCTCCAAAAACAAGAATTTTGAGATGAAGAAATGAGCTCCTAGCTTCGTTGGATGGATCCCGGCTCATGGTTGAACCTCCCTACCCCTTCGCAAGACTCGTAGTGTGCTAGCACTTGAATTTTCACCATGAAAATCCACTCTTTTTGCTTCCCTTGTTCACGCCCAAACTGGTTCAAAACCAGTGAGCAATTTCGTGAGAGAGGATGAGAGTTTTTGAGGAGAAGAGTTGTGTCATCTAATTAAAATGATTTACAAAAATCAATTTATATTTATGCCTAATTTATTAAATTAATAATAAATTTTGACACAACACATGCAATGGCTTAGAGTGTCAAAAAACACCAAACTCCATGCAATGACATTGAGTGCAATGTACACAATCTACATGCAAAGCATTAAAATGACATGTGTCATGTGGGCCCCACACGTTTCCCAATGAAAGTGGGCCCACGTGCACTCACGCGTCGGGTTCGATATTTCCGAAATACCGACCTTACGTCGCGACGTTAATTAAATCGAATTTTTTAAATAAATAATTGCGCCTAGCGAAATTATTATTTACGTCGCTAACGAATTAATTCTAAATTAACTCGTTTGCCGAATTAAAATCTGATTTTAATTCCGCGTCGAAATCTAATTTCGTCTAATATATCGAATATATTAATACATCGATTAATTCCGAATTAATCGTTCTCTCTCTTTAGACGACATTTTATCCCAGATATAAATATCTCCGTTATTAATCCTAGATTAATTTTCTCTCTCTTCTATATAATCCCAGATTATTCAAGAGTGCGAGTTGTGCGTCATCGGTGGATTATCGGGAAGCGACCCATGAGATCCCCGGATAATCTGGCAGTAAATACGGTCGTCGGAGTATCCGATCACGTACGTACAAGTACTACGTTCTACCGATTTACGAGACAAGGTCGACTCCTAGGCAAAGCACCAAGTCTACCCAATTCTCCGGACATATCCATTTAAGAATATTAAGATCTGTATCAAGCGTAGTATACTAATGTATTGTGTATATCGGCCCAGTATCGGATAGTCACGTGCTAGGGCTGGGGCTGGATAAGTGTCTGCCCCGTCCGAAACACATATCGGATGTCTGGTAACTAGTCTCTATAATCGGATATTCATGACCTGGTCATAATATCACGATTGGATGCGCATCACTTTAAGAGCACTAATACCGTATCCTGCGTGACATCATCTCCTTATGACTGGAGTGATACTTCCGTCTTGACATCACATCCAATACACTACGATTCTCAATATACCCCGCATTGGCGTACACAGAACTAGTTACAGTCCTAGACGACCTCACCTAAAGTATATCGATTGTCGTAAGCATTAGCGATGTAAGTCTCAGGTTAAGACTATACACACCTACCTTGATTTCGGCCTCCCATAGACACATCGTCATAATACCAATGGGATTCCGAGGGTTCTATCCAGAGCGAAGCTGTTTCCCGTACCATCGGTGAAACACGACCTCCTATCGCACTTGCATAAGTATCCAATACTTATATATATGAGAACTATGTCGTTGTGTGCCCTCACAACGCGCACAAGTGCAATACTAGCCTATTCCGCATTATCGATGTCCAGTCTCGATAATACTACGGCTAGGGATATTTAATGATTAATCCTTCGTGGACTGATACTGTCTCATATCATCTCAATCCAGGAACTAATCATAGGGACCTCTCTTCATTTATATATCTATGGTGATCTAATCACAAATGACGAGAGTGCAATTTCCTTGTTACATAGTTAATTTGCCACAGCAACACAATGTTCTGTGAAAATAGTGACGCTATGGGTCATTATTATCCAACAATCTCCCACTTGGCACATAGCCAGTCACTCGAGTGTCTAAACACCCGAACTATGTACGGTTCGCTCAAATTGCTGAGGAAAGGTTTTCGTCAGCGGATTTGTATGATTATCGTCTGACGCGATTTACACGATCATCACATCGCCACGATGTATGATCCGAACGAATCAGATGATATAGAAGTATATATCTGGATCGTCGATGAGACCTTTAATTCTTAGCCTGTCCTGACGCCTAGCTCAGCTGCTAACAGAACCATATCTAATCCAATTAGATTTATTATCGATCCAAATGGCTTCTATTGCTGCCTCAGCTGCAGCATAATCCGCATTTGTTGTTTATTCGGCAACAGTTATCTTGCTAGGAAGATTTCCAGCTCACTGTCCCGGTGTTCAAACTTTATAGTACCGCAGTATTTATTAATCGTTTGGAAACTTGCTGCAGTGATCCCAGTCACTTCAAGTTCTCCTTCTCCATAGTTTTAGACAGCATCTTTAGTTCTCTAAGATACTAACAGATGTTCTTAATTTCAATCCAGTGACTATCACTTGGATTGACCTGATTGTGACTCCATATGCTCGAAGCGTATGAGATACCAATACAAGTACATTTTAAATGTACAATTTCCCAGAGAGTGTTAACAAACTAAAAATCTATCCTAGTAGAGTAGATCTTTATTCCTTGAATAAAGGTTGTTACTCCCCAGAATTCTACGGAGAATTTCTATGAAGATATTATGAAAGCCAAGCTTTCACCAATTGCTATATGGGAATTTAACTGTCAGTGCGCTTCCCCACCTATAACCTCCTTATATAACACAAGAATTATTTCGTTTTGAGTCAAATCAATAAACCATTATTATTATTTCAAAACGACAGTTCCAAGAACCTTATGCTTGCATCAATCCAAACATGGATCGAATAACCCGCAAACCTGGTTTGTCGGTTATACAAAATCGTCAGGATGTTGTAAACATCCTCCAAAAGGTTTCCTTTTCAGGAAAGCGATTTTGATTTGTAACTGACATATTTCATAAATGAAATATACAGTTATCAACAAGCATCTTCAAAATGGATTTACCATGGCAACAGGTAAAAAGTTGAACCGTTATTAACACAATGTTGATAACAATACCTTTCCGTCAAAACCTTAGGTTTGCACGTTGGTATGTTGCCTTCCATGTATGTCTTCCTTGAAGCACTTTAATGTACCATAGGCACAATGCCTTGTGGTACAACAACTAGTATCCAAACATAGTTGTTATACATGGAATCCATTTCGGACTCATGGCACTTTGCCATAACAGGGAGTCACTACCTCGTATTACTTCCTCATTACGTAGTCGGATGGTACACCTCCATAAGATTGACATCTTTATGAGGTTGGTTAGATCAGAAACCCATACCCTAGGTTGTTTTCTGACTCTATCCGATCTACTAGTTTCTTGTGTATTTGAAGATTAATGGTATAGTTTCATCATAGATGAACTGTTTGTGTTCCATTACGGACTTCGTGCCTTAGAACAGTATCACTCCGATTTTCATCGAGTAGTATCACTATCCTCCCACTGACCACTGCATATCGGTACTCCTCTCAGGAAAAACCGCATGGTGAGCAACAATCACATTGTTCTCTTGTGGGATTTATAAGTACTATATTTAAGGTTTCCCTTAGGATAACTTATATTGGCACTTATCCAATTTGGGTCCTTAGTTTGGTATCATCCAAATGCTATGCCTCGCATACCCAAATTATCAGGAATGAGAAACCTCGTTTCTTCCCTGTTCATATCCTATATGATATCTGTCAAACAGATTTATATGGAACTTTATTCTAAATAAGTTTTGCACTGTTAATACATATCCTGTTGAAGGAAATAGTAGCTGAGCGACTCGTGATAAACCTTATTATGTCCAACAAAATTCGGTTTTAGTTCGGACACACCGTCTAACTGACGTGTCTCGGGAGGAGTCCTCACATGAAAGAACACCGTACTCTTTCATTTATATATGAAACTACTGCTTAAGTATTTTCCATTCGGTCTTACCGTGGCGGAATAACACTATAGCCGATCTGTTTGTTTTCTTCGTGTCGAAACTTCAAAAGTTTCCGATCTGGTTTCTTCAAAAGAAACACATAACCACAACGTGATGCTACATCCGTTAAGGTCACGAAATATTCATGTTCACATCTAGCCTAGCTAGATATGGGCCCACTTAATTCACCATGAATAGGGCTAACAGATCGGTGGCCCTTTTACTATTACCAAGTAAATAGTATTTTAGGTATTTAACCTAATAAACTAGATTCGTAGACTTATTTGAATAGTCAAATCAGTCCTAGTACCCACTCTTAAAAGGTGTGGATATACAAGTCTTGTTTAATTGTGTCCTAGACAACAATGCCACATATAAGTCTCCATTGATCAAATCAATTTAAGCTATTTGTATTTTTTTTTTATATGTTTGAGATTTTATTATATTCAAAATATAAATTCTGTTATTTACATCCAATGTATCTATCTCAGTATCATCTTTATATAATGAAACACTTTAGTGTTCTAGAATATAAAGTTTTATCCGAATCGGATTAAACATTAAACACTGATATAGAGATAATGTCTCTAGTCAAACTAGTTACATTATAACATTTTAATTAAGTACATACCCAAAGGGTAGTTCCTAAACTTAGGTATCTACGGTCGAAACAGCGACTTTCGTCCCGTTTCCAATTCGCAGAGAAATCTCGGCTTGAAGCCAGTATCCAGCTCACAGCGGATTCTGAACGTCAATACATATATGTATTATGTACCACACTAAGTATTTAAAATCCAATTTCAATACTAGTAGTAAACATAACTTTGACAAATATTTTTAAAGTTAGAGCCTCGCCCTATCTTTAATTCCTTCGTGTCTTCCATATCCAAATGGTAGTCACTTTGGGATATGTCAATTATCTTTTCAATATTTCACAAACCTTTGGCCAAGCCTTGGGTTTTAGAATATCGAAATGATATGCACCTTGTGCTACATGCCCAATTGCAAACTTTGACTTTTCACCACTAGAATAGTCAATTAATTGCAACTTTTGTACTTTTAAATCTAAAGATAGATTTATTATAAGTATATTAATTAAGCACTAAAGTCATCATCACATAAATCTTCCAAAGACTTTATGCTCTACTATTTGCTTAATAATGGGCTTAGTCATAATAAGTTATTTTATCAAATAAATTAACCTATTATTAATTCCCAATTGAAAATTAAATCATTTAAAGCATTTAATCCAATGATTATATATTTTAAATATTCAACTTTTCAATTCTTTCTTGATTTCAATAGTCCAACTATTTAATCAATTTAATAAGGTACTATTTATTATAATGATTACATAATCCAATTATTTAATCAACTATATTTTAATATTGATTACTATATCCAATTATAAAATCAACTATCATTTAATTCAATTATATTGATTACTATAATCCAATTATAAAATCAACTATATATTGAATGAGTTTGTATATAGTCCAACTATATATATATTTTTTTTTTTTTTTTTAAAAACAACATAAAATATTAGTCCGACTAATACTTTTGATTAATATGACGAGTAAAATATAAAATGAGCGTGTTTAGCGAGTATTCGAATGAATGTTGCAAATTCAATACTTGCCTCCCACTATTTTTCGTCGAGCCTCTAACCCTCTGTCGAGTACTCGGGAAACCGTGTTTCCTAGTGGGCTAGGATCCCGTTAAATATCACACAATCTTGACTTTGGCCAACAAATTGTATGATAATTAACTAGGTAGATCTCGAAGATCAATTGGATCTCATCCAACCCTAGATCCAGTAGGTGGACATCCAAGTCCCAAACATATATCTAATATATGCCTATACATCGAATGTATACCCTAACCTTTTTCCTCTGAATCAACTAGGCCTTGGCTTTGGCACAACAAACCTAATGATCCCAGTCAAGCGCGGACCCATTGACATGGAAGCTTCGTAATCAATGTCAATGGACAAGAAGTGGTCTTGACTTTGGCCAACAAACCACAACTTGGACACGACACCGATATGGAACAAAGCCTCGTGATTAAAACACATCTTTGATGGACAAGGCTTGACTTTTGCCAACAACCCCTGCCAATCTCGGATCTTGAGTAAGAATCACTCAATGGAAGGAAAAACGCATGATATTTAACGAGGGTTTTTCGCGTGCAAATTGGTTACCAATTTAATTATCTTTGTTAAGGTCTCATCATCATACACCCTTAAACATGCATTCTAAATACATAATAAAGCGAGTATGAAATAAAATAATAATGATATGCGGATGGATACTTAACACATTGATCCTAGATCAAATCTCTCCCTTTCTCACTCAAGCTAGCACTTGTACTACTTCTACCCGTTACACTACACTTCTAAAGAAACCTCATATATATAGAGGGGAATAGGTGAGAAGAGAATACAAAGAGAAAGAAGGTGATAAGGCTGGACACGCAGGTCCAATTTTAATAAATCGAATTTATTACAACAATTTCTAAAATTGCCCACCCGACTAATATCCATCCGATATACATTATTCATTCAACACAACCACGTATTCACACACATAAGCATGCTATCAATCAATCAATCAAATTAATTAATCTGATAATTAAATGATCATCCAATGTTCAAACAACGATTTGATTTTGTTCGAGTCAAACTCGTTTTTGCGAATAAGTACTTAAAGTACGAATTCATGAATTAAATTAAACTACATCATTAAATCTAATTTAACATGTATTTAATACTAATTCACTATTCAATTCAAAATTAAATATTACACTTTTATTTAATAAACCTTTTACGATTTAAATTCCAAATCTAATCGTAACGCGTCTCAAAGACCGATTAACGTCCAACGTCAATTCAATTAAAGTCCAATGGGCTTTTGATTGATTTCTTAAGGCGTGGACTTTTGGTCAACTCGGGTCAAACCGATAACCAAAGTCCAATCCGGGATTTACCCCATAAGCCCATAAATCAATCTTGGCCCATTAGGCCCAATTGAACATAAAAGGTTCATTAGCCGCAATTGGGCTTTATGGTTAAGGTTTTGGGCCCAATTGGATCCAATCCACTTGGCCTAAACCAAACTTGATAAATCAAGCCCAAAAGGCCCAATTACAACAATTCAAGCCCAAATCCAATTTAAGCCTAAATAATTAAATTACACTAATCCAATTACGCAATTTAATTACCTAAAGTGCATTACGATGATTAATAACCTAAATTGATATTTCCAAAGCACCAAATTAGTCCAATTAATCATGCTTAATTATTATTACATGTCACAAACACACAAATTGAAAATCAAACCCATTTACATGCTCTAAGTCTCGGCCAAGGAAGGTTATTTTGTCCGATTTGAATTCAATCCGATTAATTACACAATCGACAACGTATTAACTTCCCGAATGATTTCATACACATCCAATGTTCATAAAATCAAAAAAATACCAAGACATTCAAGGGCATACACATTCGGCCAACACATAGATTTTAGGGTTAATGTTCAATTCAAAATCTAATCCAATTCGATTCAAATTAACATCATCCTACATGATTTTAACTCATCCAATGAATCAAAATCAAAAAATTCCAAGGATTCAAAATCCATTAAACATTCGGCCAAGGCAATAAGTTTGGGGAAAATAATTCCAAATCATTTTTCATCAAATTAGTCCAACCAAAATGAATTTAAACATGTTATAAGCATACTCAAACAAGCAATTTATTCAAATCATGCTCAACAAACATTTACCCAAATTTTAAGCCCTACAAATTTCATGCTTGCAACATTAGCTCATGATGCCATTGTTGGTAATTATCTAAGGTCCCAAGATCAAACCAAGACATGAAATAATGTGTGAACACACCAACGGAGGTAGCGGAATACTCACATTGATCGGTTATGTCGATTTGGAGACGATTCAAGCCCAAAAACGCACTGCCTTGTAAGCTCACTGCATGCAGTCCACTGTCTCCAAAAACAGAATTTTGAGATGAAGAAATGAAGCTCCTAGCTTCGTTGGATGGATCCCGGCTCATGGTTGAACCTCCCTACCACCTTCGCAAGACTCGTAGTGTGCTAGCACTTGAATTTTCACCATGAAAATCCACTCTTTGCTTCCCTTGTTCACGCCCAAACTGGTTCAAAACCAGTGAGCAATTTCGTGAGAGAGGAGAGAGAGTTTTTGAGAGAGAAGAAGTTGTGTCATCTAATTAAAATGATTTACCAAAAATCAATTTATTATTATGCCATAATTTATTAAATTAATAATAAATTTATGACACAACACATGCAATGGCTTAGAGTGTCAAACACTCAAACTCCATGCAATGACATTGAGTGCAATGTCACAATCTACATACATGCAAAGCATTAAAATGACATGTGTCATGTGGGCCCCACACGTTTCCAAATGAAAGTGGGCCCACGTGCACTCACGCGTTCGGGTTCGATATTTCCGACAATACCGGCCTTACCGTCGCGACGTTAATTAAATCGAATTTAAATAAATAATTGCGCCTAGCGAAATTATTATTTACGTCGCTAACGAATTAATTCTAAATTAAACTTTTGCCCGAATTAAAATCTGATTTTAATTCCGCGTCGAAATCTAATTTCGTCTAATATATCGAATATATTAATACATCGCTAATTCCGAATTAATCGTTTTCTTCTTTAGACGACATTTTATCCCAGATAAAATATCTCCGTTATTAATCCTAGATTAATTTTCTCTCTCTCTCTATCTATATAATCCCATATTATTCAAGAGTGCGAGTTGTGCGTCATCGGTGGATTATCGGGAAGCGACCCATGAGATCCCCGGATAATCTGGCAGTAAATACGGTCGTCGGAGTATCCGAATCACGTACGTACCAAGTACTACGTTCTACCGATTTACGAGACAGGTCGACTCCTAGCAAAGCACCAAGTCTACCCAATTCTCCGGACATCCATTTAAGAATATTAAGATCTGTATCAAGCGTAGTATACTAATGTATTGTGTATATCGGCCCAGTATCGGATAGTCACGTGCTAGGGCTGGGGCTGGATAAGTGTCTGCCCCGTCCGAAACACATATCGGATGTCTGGTAACTAGTCTCTATAATCGGATATTCATGACCTGGTCATAATATCACGATTGGATGCGCATCACTTTAAGAGCACTAATACCGTATCCTGCGTGACATCATCTCCATTATGACTGGAGTGATACTTCCGTCTTGACATCACATCCAATACACTACGATTCTCAATATACCCGGCATGGCGTACACAGAACTAGTTACAGTCCTAGACGACCTCAACTAAAGTATATCGATTGTCGTAAGCATTAGCGATGTAAGTCTCAGGTTAAGACTATACACACCTACCTTGATTTCGGCCTCCCATAGACACATCGTCATAATACCAATGGGATTCCGAGGGGTCTATCCAGAGCGAAGCTGTTTCCCGTACCATCGGTGAAACACGACCTCCTATCGCACTTGCATAAGTATCCAATACTTATATATATGAGAACTATGTCGTTGTGCCCTCACAACGCGCACAAGTGCAATACTAGCCTATTCCGCATTATCGATGTCCAGTCTCGATAATACTACGGCTAGGGATATTTAATGATTAATCCTTCGTGGACTGATACTGTCTCATATCATCTCAATCCAGGAACTAATCATAGGGACCTCTCTTCATTTATATATCTATGGTGATCTAATCACAAATGACGAGAGTGCAATTTCCTTGTTACATAGTTAATTTGCCACAGCAACACAATGTTCTGTGAAAATAGTGACGCTATGGGTCATATTATCCAACAGTACCTAGTTTGACTAGAAACATTATCTCTATATCTATTTTAACCCGTTGCGGGTATACCTTTATGTTCCAAAAACACTAGGTGATTTGTTTATAAAGATTATATTGAGATATACACATTAGATGTGAATAACAGTATTTATATTTCGAATATAAATGAATCTCAAACATATAACATGACAAACAAAAGGCTCAAACTGAGTAAATCAGACGAGACTTATTTGTGGCATTATTGTCTGGGACACATTAACAAGAATCATATATCCACTCTTTGGAAGAATGGATACTTGGACAGATTTGATACCAATTCAAATGACGTATGCGAATCTTGTTTATTAGGCAAAATGCCTAAAATTCCTTTAGCAGTAAGGGTGTTTGTGCCACCGAGCTGTTAGCCCTCGTTCATGGTGACTTATATGGACCCATGTCTAGCCAGGCTAGAGGTGGATATCAATACTTCGTAACATGTACGGATGTTGCATCGCGTTATGGTTATGTGTGTCTTATGAAACACAAGTTGGAAACATTTGATAAATTCAAAGAGTTTCGACACGAAGTAGAAAAACAGACCAGCAAAAGTATTAAAATATTACGGTCGGACCGTGGTGAAAAATGTTTGAGCAATGAGTTTCTTGATTACTTGAAAGAGTATGGTATTCTTTCATAATGGACTCATCCCGGAACACCTCAATTAAGCAGTGTGTCCGAACGGAGAAACCGAGCTTTGTTGGACATGGTAAGGTTAATGATGAGTCGCTATGAGCTATCAATTTCCTTCTAGGTATACGCATTGAACAGTGCAATACTTATTTTGAATGAGGTTCCGTCAAAGTCTGTTGGACAGACTCCGTATGAAATATGGACAGGAAAGAAACCGGGTTTCTCATTCTTGAAGATTTGGGAATGCTAGGCATACGTTAAATGTTTGGATGGTACCAAACTAGTGTTGGACAGTTATGGCCCATAGCATCACTATTTGTACAGATCATGGTGTTGTTGTACAAATTAACTATGTGACAAAGGAAATTGCTCTTCTATCATTTGTAATTAGATTACCAAGATGTATAATGATAGAAGGTCCATATGATTAGTTCCGGATTGAGATGATATGAGACAGTATCAATCCATAAAGGTTTAATCATTAAATATCCCTAGTCGTAGTATTATCGAGATTGGACATCGATAATGCGGAATAGACTGGAATTACACTTGTGCGCGTTGTGGGAGCATAACGGCATAGTTCTCACATATTTGGGTATAGGATACTCATGCAAGTATGACTATGTGTCTATGGAAGTCCGAATCAGGGTAGGTGTATTTGGTTTTAACCTGAGACTTGCACCGCTAATACTTGCGACAATCAATATACTTTGGTTTTGGTCGTCCAGGGCTTTAACATGTCTGTGTACGCCTCTTCTGGGTACACAGAGAATTGTAGTGTATTGGGTGTGATGTCGAGATGGAAGTATCACTCCAGTCATAGTGGAGATGATGATCACGTAGGATACGGAACTGGTTCTCTTATATGCTGCAGCTATCGGGATATTATGACTAGGTCATGTTTATCCGATTATAGAGACTATTTACCAGAGATCTGATATGTGCTTCGTACGGGGCAGACACATTTCCAGCCCCAGGCCTTGCACGTGACATTCGATACTTGATCGTAATACGCAATACTACGTATACTACGCCTGATATAGATCACATATTCCAGTAAGAATATTTCTGGAGAATTGGGTAGGCACGGTGCTTTGCTAGAAGCCAATCATTTCTTGTAAATCGGTAAAAACGTAGTACTAGGTACGTACGTGTTCGGATAGTCCGACGACCGGATTTATTGCCAACATATCTGGGGATCTCATGGGTCGCTTCCCGAAGATTCACCGATGATGTATGACTCGCACTTTATTAATCTTGGATTAATTAATAGAGAGAGAAAATTAATCTGGGATTAATTACAGAGATATTTTATCTGGGATAAAATATTAATTAAAGAGAGAGAACGATTAATTTGGAATTAATTGATAAAATAATATATTCGATATATTATACGAAATTGGATTTCGATGCGGAATTGAAATTAGATTTTAATTTGGGTGAACGAGTTAATTTAGAATTAATTTGTTAGTGACGTGAATAGTAATTTTGCTAGGCATAATTATTTAATTGCGTCGCAATGGAAAATTCGTTAATTCGGAATTAGCAACCCGAGCCCGGGAGTGTTTGCGGGCGCACTCGCATTGTGAATTTAAGTGCGGCCCATAAGTCACATCAAGCGTCAAATCACTAGTCAATCGATTGATGTGATGTCTAGTCACTTTGAGTGATTTGAAAACTTGTCATGAGTGATTGATGGAAGTGGTTGGAAAGCATTAATTGCTTTTTGGCTCCAAAATTGTATTTGACTTTTGGAAATGCTTTTTACAATTTTTGATATATGTTTTAATTGATTTTGGAAATCAATTAACCTAACACACAACTCATTCTCTCTTCTCACTCTCTCCTCTCTCACAGCCTTGGGCAATTTTCTTCTTCTATTTTTCTGGTTTTGCCGAGAATGAAGGAGAAACTTAGGTGATTTTGTGGCAAAAATTACCGAGTGCTAGCACACATAAAGGGTCTTGCGAAGGTGATAGGGAAACCGACTAGTGAGCATGGAATCACCATTGTCAAATCTTGGTGCTTCAAGGACATCCATGGCCGAATTTGGTGCTCAAATTTTTGAGAAAGCTGAGAGCCTCATGGACTTAAAGCTTGAAGATTTTGATGTTCCTCATGTCCCAAAAGCCGATCGTTGTAAGTATGATTCCGCCATGCTTTTACGAGTATTCACATATATGTTTCATTGCTTGAATTGATCCTTGGGACTTAATAGAAACTCAACAATGGTATCTTGAGCCATTTTGAGCATGAAACTTGATTAGGGTAAAATTTGGGTAAAATTGATTTGAGCATGTTTGAGTGAAATTGATTGTTTGAGTATGCTTAAATTATGATAACATGGTGTTATGCATTGTCAATTTGATAAAAATCGAATTGGATAAATTTTCCCTAAATTGTTTGGCTAGGCCGAAACATATAGCTTACCCTAAGTCATGGTATTTTTTTGTTTCTTTGATCATTGGATGACTTGAAATAATTGGGTAATGTTGATTTAAAAGTCAATTGGATTGAAAACGAAATCGGACATAAGAACCCAATGAATGCCGAGACTTTGAAGCATGAAAATGATTGATTTTTTTTTATTCAAATGTGTTGGACATGTGTTGATGATAATGAGCATAATTAATTGAGTGAATTAGTATTTTGGAAATGTTAATTTGGTTAATTAATTATGGCATACACTTTAAATTAATTAATTGAGAAATTTGGAATTTTGTAAGTTAATTAATTGGGCCAAATTTGGAATTGGGCTTTTAAAGTTGTAATTGGGCTTAATGGGCTTGGTTGGGCCAAGTTTGGTTTAGGCTAATTGGTTGAATCCAATTGGGCCCAAAACCATTTCCATAAAGTCCAATTATGACTTAATGGACCTTTAATTTTAATTGGGCCTAATGGGCCTAAATTTGTTTCTTTGCAAATAAGGGTGATTCCTTAAATGGGCTTTGGTATTTGGGTTTGACCCATATTGACCAAAATTTCATGCCTTAAGAAATTAATTGAAAGCCCATTGGACTTTAAATTAAATTAACATTGGATGTTAATCGGGCTTTGAGACCCGTAACGATTAGATTTAGAATCTAAGTCGTAAAGGTACATTAAAAAGTGTAATATTTAATTTGGAATTAAATAAATGAGTTATTATTAAATACTTATTAAATTGGATTTAATGTTGTAGTTTAATTTAATTCAAGAATTCGTACTTTGAGTACTTATTCACAAAACGAGTCGGACTCGCGCAAAATCAAATTGTTGTTTGAACATTGGATGGTCATTAATATCAGATTAATTAATTGGATTAGATTGATTGATACATGCTTGTGTGAATACATGGATGCGATGTATGATAATGTATATCGGATGGATATTAGATGGGTGAGGGCAATTTTGGAAATTGTTGTAATAAATTTAGAATTTATTAATTGGACCTGCGTGTCCAGCCTATTACCTCTTGACTCTGTGTATTTCTCTTCTCACCTATTCCCCTCAATGTAAATGAGGTTTCTTTAGAAGTGTTATGTAATTGGGTAGAAGTAATACTTGTGCTAGCTGGAGAGAGGAAAGTGAGAGATTTGTTCTAGGAACAATGTGTTTAAGTATCCATCCGCATATAATTATTATTTTATTTATATGCGCCTTATTAAGTGTTTAGAATGCTCTTTTAAGGGTGTATGATGATGAGACCTTAACAAAGATAATTAATTGGTTGCCAATTATGCGAAAAACCCTCACAAAATATTAAGCGTTTTTTCCTTCCATTGAGTGATTCTTACTCAAGATCCAAGACTGGCACTGGTTTGTTGGCCAAATTCAAGACCTTTGTCCGTCGAGGATGATGTGTTTGAATCATGAAGGCTTTGTTCCATATCGCTGTCTTGTCCAAGTTGTGATTTGTTGGCCAAAGTCAAGATCACTTCTTGTCCATCGACATTGATTACGAAGCTTTCCAAGGTCAACGGGTTCCGCTTAACTGGGATCACTAAGTTTGTTGTGCCAAAGCCAAGGCTTAGTTGATTTAGAGGAAAAAGGTTAGGCAATATATTGGATATATTGGCATATATAGGATATATGTTTCAGACATGGATGTCCACCTACTGGATCTAGGAATTGGATGGGATCCAATTGATCTTAGAGATCTACCTAGTTAATTATCATACAATTTGTTGGCCAAAGTCAAGATTGTGTGTTATTTAACGGGATCCTAGCCCACTAGGAAACAAGGTTTCCCGAGTACTCAACAGAGGGTTAGAGGCTCACCGAAAAATAGTGGAAGGCAAGTATTAAATTTGTAATATTCGTTTAGTTACTTGCCATACGCGATCATTACAATTTTTCGTCGTTACATTAATATATTAGTGGGACTGATAATTAATAATTGTTTTAATTAAACAGTTGGACTGTATTCAAACTATTTCATTATAGTTGATTATATAATTGGATTATAGTAATCAATATATTTGAATTAACCATTTCAATTAATAGTTGATTTTATAATTGGATTATAGTAATCAATATAATTGAATTTACCCTATTAAATTATAGTTGATTATATAGTTAGACTATAGTAATCATTATAATAAATAGTACCTAAAATCGTTGATTAAATAGTTGGACTATTAGAATCAAGATAATTGAAAGATTAGTGTTTAAAACATAATCCTGGGTGAAAATGTATTTAACCGACTTTAATTTTAATTGGGACATAAAACTTCAGGATAGTCCTGAAACTAGAAGTTACTTTATTTGATAAAGTAACGTCTCGAGCCTAAGCCCGGAGTTGAGAAATAGTAAGAACATGATATTTGGAATATTCATGTGATGATAATTTAGTGCCTTAATCCATTAGCTTACCAAATAGACTCCTTAATTTCTTAATCAGAACTAAGATTAGATCCATATAGTATGATATGAAATTGAAGGATCTTCATAGATCTATTTTAGATCTTGAAGTACATATTGCAATAGTAAAACTCTTGGAGAGTTAATGGCTATACTCAAGGAGACAGCCAAAGTTTGTAATAAGGCAAGAAGCGCAAGGCGCACCTTACCTTCGACATTCTGGAAGGCCAAGGCTTGGCCAAAGGCTTATGGGGTGGGAAAAATGGCAAAGGCAAAATCATTATAATCTTCTGGGAAGATAAAAGGACATATCCCAAAATGTCTGCCTAAATTGTGGAAACGGGGTCACTGAAGCATGACTGTCGTATGGACAAGGCAGACAGAAGGAATTGAAGACGGGCAAGGCTCGACTTCAAATATGTTTGTCATAAACATGTCAATTCTACTTTATGTAATAAAATTGGATTTTAGATACTGGATGTGGTACATAAATATGTATGGTGTGCAGAATCTGTGGTAAACAGGATACTGACTTCAGTTGAGATCAATCTGCGAATTGAAAAGGGACGAAAATCGTTGTTTTAACCGTAGATACCAAGTTTAGGAACTACCCTTGGGTGTGTACTTAAATTAGGAAACTGTTAAAGTGTAACTAGTTTGAACTAGAAACATTAATCTCTATATCAGAGTAAATCTATTGCGGTATACCTTTATATCTAGAACACTAAAGTGTTTTATTTTATAAAGATGATATTGAGATAAACACATTAGATGTGAATAACAGTATTTATATTTGAATATAAATAAATCTCAAACGTATAACATGACAAACAAATAGCTAAAAACTGAATAATTGTTGAGACTTATATGTGGCATTGTTGTCTGAGACACAATTAAACAAGACTCGTATATCTACACTTTCGAAGAGTGGGTACTAGGAAAATTTGATTCTATTCAAATGAATGTCAACGAATCTAGTTTATTGGCAAAGTGCCTACAAACACCTTTTACTTGGTAAAAGTGTAAGTGCCACCGATCTGTTAGCCCTCGTTCATAATGACGTAGAGGGCCCATATCTAGCTAGGCTAGAGGGGGATATGAATGTTTCGTGACCTTTACGGATGTGGCATCGCGTTATGGTTATGTGTTCTTTTGAAACACGGATCGGAAACTTTTGAGAATTCAAAGAGTTTCGACACAAATAGACAAACAGATCGGCTAAAGTATTAAATCGTCACGGTTAGACCATGATGGAAAATACTTAAGCAATAAGTTTCTCAAATACTTGAAAGAGTATAGTATTCTTTCAATGAGGCTCTCCCGGAACACGTCAATTTGACGGTGTGTCCGAACAGAGAAACCAAATTTGTTGGACATGATAAGGTTAATCATGAGTCGCTCTGAGCTACCATTTCCTTCAAGGGATATGCATTAACAGTGAAAACTTATATTGAATAAGGTTCCATGAAAATTGAAAATCTGTTTGACCGACTTAATATTAGATATGAACATGAAAGAAACTGGGTTTTCTCATTCCTGAAGATTTGGGTATGCTAGGCATATGTTTGGATGATACCAAACTAGAACCCAAATCGATAAGTGCCTAAGTTGTAGGTTATCCTAGGGAACCAAAGTATAGTACTTATACAACTCACAAGAGAACAATGTAATTGTTGCTCGCCATGCGGTTTTTCCTAATAGGAATACATATGCAGTGGTAAGTGGGAGGATAGTAAAACTCGATGAAAATCGAGAGTAGTAATACTGTTCCAGGCACGATTCCTTAATGGAACACAAATAGTTCAACAAGGATGAAACTATACCAATAATCTTCGAATACACAAGAACCCGTAAGTCGGAGAGAGTCAAAAAATAACCTGGGAGGTATGGGTTTTTGATCTCACCTCATGAAGATGTCAATCTTACTGAGGAATACAAACTGACTACGTATGAGGAAGTGATACAAGGTATCGACTCCCTATTATGGAAAAGTGCCATGAAGTCCGAAATGTATTCCATGTATATCAACTAAGTTTGGACACTAGTTGATGTACCGGAAGGCATTGTGTCTATTGGTACTATATAAGTCTTCAAGGAAGACATACATGGAAGGCAACATACCACGTACTAAGCTGGGCTTTTAGCAAAAAAATTATCGTTATCAACATTGTGTCGATTACGACAAAACCGTTTACTTGTTGCCATGGTTAAATCCATTTGGATAATGCTTACTGATGCTACATGTTTCATTCATGAAATATGGCAGCTGAATGCCAAAACCATTTTCCTTAACGGAAACTTTTGGAGGATGTTTACAACATCCTGATGGTTTTGTCTTACCAAAACGAGCAAATAAGGTTTGCAAGTTAACTCAATCCATGGATGGATTGAAGCAAGCATTGAGTTCTTGGAATTATCGTTTTGATGTAATCATAATGGTGTATGATTTAATTCAAAACGAAAATGATTCTTGTGTATATAAGGAGGTTAGTGGGAGCGCACTGATAATGAATGTCCTATATAATGATGACATATCATTTCTTGGAAATGATATTCCCATAATACAATCGGTGAAAGCTTGGCTTTCATGAAAATTCTCCATAGAATTCTTGGGAGAAAACAACCTTTATTCTAGGAATAAAGATCTATTGGGATAGATCTAAAAGTTGTTTGCACTCTCCGAGTACTAGTACATTGAAATAAAGTACACGACCTGGTGTCTCATACGCTTTGAGCATATGGAGTCACAATCAGGCCAATCCAAGTGATAGTCATTGGATTGATGTTAAGAACATCCTTGAGTATCTTAGAGGAACTAAGGATGCTTTCTTATACTATGGAGAATGAGAACTTGAAGTGACTGGGTTCACTACTGCAAGTTTCCAAACCGATAATAACGACTATAGTCATAACAACGGTATTATACAGTTTGAATAATGGAACAGTGAGCTGGAAAATCTTCCAAGCAAGATACTGTTACCGAATAAACAACAAAAGTGGGTTATTGCTGCAGCTGAGGCAGCAATAGAAGCCTTTTGGATCGATAATAATCCTAATTAGATTAGGAGTAGTTCTGTTAGCAGCTGAGCTAGGCTACAGCGCAGGCTAAAGAATTAATGGTCTCATCAACGATACAGATATATACTTTAAATATTCATCTGATTCATTCGGATCATACATCGTGGCGATGTGATGATCGAATAAATCGCATCAGACGATAACCCTGCAAATCCGCAGACGAAAGCATTTTCTCAACAGAAGTTTGAGCGAACCGTACATAGTTTGGGTGTAGGACACTTGAGTGATTGGCTATAGGCCAGTGGGGATTTGTTTGCCAGTTATGGCCCATAGCATCACTATTTGTACAGATCATAGTGTTGTTGTACAAATTAACTATGTGAAAAAGGAAATTGCTCTTCTATCATTTGTAATTAGATTACCAAGATGTATAAATGATAGAAGGTCCATATGATTAGTTCAGGATTGAGATGATATGAGACAGTATCAATCCATAAAGGTTTAATCATTAAATATCTCTAGTCGTAGTATTATCGAGATTGGACATTGATAATGCGGAATAGACTGGTATTACACGTGTGCGCGTTGTGGGATGATAACGGCTCGTAGTTCTCATATATTTGGGTATAGGATACTCATGCAAGTGTAATAGGAGGTTGTGTTTCACCGATGGTACGGAAAACAGCTTCGCTCTGGATAAACCCCTCGGAATTCCATTGGTAGTATGACTATGTGTCTATGGAAGTCCAAATCAGGGTAGGTGTATTTGGTCTTAACCTGAGACTTGCACCGCTAATACTTGCGACAATCAATATACTTTGGTTTTGGTCGTCCAAGGCTTTAATAGGTTCTGTGTACGCCTCTTGTGGGTATATTGAGAATTGTAGTGTATTGGGTGTGATGTCGAGATGAAAGTATCACTCCAGTCATAGTGGAGATGATAATCACGTAGGATACGAAACTGGTTCTCTTATATGCTGCAGCTATCGGGATATTATGACTAGGTCATGTTTATCCGATTATAGAGAGTAGTTACCAGAGATCCGATATGTGCTTCGTACGAGGCAGACACATTTCCAGCGCCAGGCCTTGCACGTGACATACGATACTTGATCGTAATACGCAATACTACGTATACTACGCGTGGTATAGATCACATATTCCAGTAAGAATATTTCTGAGAATTGGGTAGGCACGGTGCTTTTCTAGAAGCCAACCATGTCTTGTAAATCGGTTAAAAATATAGTACTAGGTACGTACGTTTCGGATAGTCCGACGACCGGATTTACTGCCAACATATCCGGGGATCTCATGGGTCGCTTCCCGAAGATTCACTGATGACGTATGACTCGCACTTTATTAATCTGGGATTAATTAGTAGAGAGAGAAAATTAATCTGGGATTAATTACGGAGATATTTTATCTGGGATAAAATATTTAATTAAAGAGAGAGAACTATTAATTGGAATTAATCGATAAAATAATATATTCGATATATTATACGAAATTGGATTTCGACGCGAAATTGAAATTAGATTTTAATTCGGGCGAACGAGTTAATTTAGAATTAATTCGTTAGCGATGTGAATCGTAATTTTGCTATGCATAATTATTTAATTGCCTCACAACGGAAAATTCGTTAATTCAGAATTAGCAAACCCGAGCCCAGGAGTGTTTGCGGGCGCACTCGCATTGCGAATTTAAGTGCGGCCCACAAGTCACATCAAGCGTTAAATCACTAGTCAATCGAGTGATGTGATGTCTAGTCACTTTGAGTGATTTGACAACTTGTCATGAGTGATTGATGGAAGTGGTTGGAAAGCATTATTGCTTTTTGGCTCCAAAAATTGTATTTGACTTTTGGAAAGGCTTTTTACAATTTTTTTATATTATTTTAATTGATTTTGGAATCAATTACCTAACACACAACTCATTCTCTCTTCTCACTCATCCTCTCTCACGGCTTTGGCCATTTGCTTCTTCTATTTTTTCTGGTTTTGCCGAGAATGAAGGAGAGCTTAGGTGATTTTGTGGCAAAAAATTCCGAGTGCTAGCACACATAAAGGGTCCTGCGAAGGTGATAGGGAAACCGACTTGTTAGCATGGAATCACCATTGTCAAAGCTTGGAGCTTCAAGGACATCCATGGCCGAATTTTGAGCTCAAATTTTTGAAGAAAGCCAAGAGCTCATTCACTTAAAACTTGAAGATTTGATGTTCCTCGCGTCACAAAAGCAGATCGTTGTAAGTATGATTCTGCCATGCTTTTACGAGTATTCACATATATGTTTCATTGCTTGAATTGATCCTTGGGACTTAATAGAAACCCAACAACTAGAACCCAAATCGGATAAGTGCCGATTTGTAATTGGTTATCCTAGGGAAACCAGTGAATATTACTTATACAACTCACAAGAGAACAAGTTTTTGTTGCTCTCCATGCGGTTTTCCTAAACGGAATTCCTATATGCAGTGGTAAGTGGGAGGAAGGTAGAACTCGATGAAAATCGGAGTGATACTGTTCCTGGCACATATTCCTTAACGGAGCACGAACAGTTCATCAGGGATGAGACTGTACCATAATCTTCTAATACACAAGAACCGCGTAGGTCGGATAGAGTCAGAAAATAACCTGAAAGGTATCGGTTTCTGATCTCACCTCATATGGATGTTAATCTTATTGGGGATAATAAACCGACTACGTATGAGGTAGCTATACAAGGTATCGACTCCACTATATGGAAATGTGCCATGAAGTCTGAAATGGATTCCATGTATACAACCAAGTTTGGACACTGGTTGATGTACCATAAGGCATTGTGCCTATTGGTAGCAAATGCGTTTTCATGGTGAAGACAGACATGGATGGCAACATACAAACGTACAAAGCTAGGCTTGTAGCGAAAGGGTATTGTCATCAACATGGTGTTGATTACGACGAAACCTTTTACCCATTGCCCGATTAAATCCATTCGGATAATGCTTGCTATTACTACATATTTCATAATGAAATATGGCAGATAGTCGTCAAAACCGCTTTCCTTAACAGAAACCTTTTGGAGGATGTTTTATACAACACCCTGACAGTTTTGTCATACCAAAACATACAAATGAGGTTTGCAAGTTAATTCGATCCATTTATGGATTGAAGCAAGTATTGTGTTCTTGGAACCAATGTTTTGATGAGATCATATTACAATATGGTTTCATTCAAAACGAAGATAATTCTTGTGTATATAAGAATTTTAGTGGGAGCGCACTGACATTGGATTGTCATATACATTGGAGATGTATTATTTCTTGGAAATAACATTCCCATGTTAACAATCAGTGAAAGCGTGCCTTTCATTAAATTCTCCATGAAATACTTGGGAGATACAACCTTATTCGAGGAAGAAGGATCTATTGGGATATATCTAAAAGTTGTCAGCACTCTCCGAGATACATAGTTTTAGCCAAAATACATAGTTTGATATCAACATAACAATAGATCTTTAATTGGCACAAATACATAGTTTGATATCAACATTAACCAATAGATCTTTAATTGCTCAATTAGTGCGACTTGAGACAAGTTTCTCAGAATCTACAATAGACTACTGAGTATAAACATTTCTCACTGTCATACTATAAAGGTCAAACCTTTATCAAGCTCACTTAGCTTTTACTGCGCACATTAATTTACACATTTTATGAACTATTCATCATGAATGAAGCTTAATAAAGTTCAAAACTTTATCATAGTAAGCTATGAACAATCTTATATTTATGGTTTAATGCTATATTCCCAAATCGATATCAATATCGCTCCCACTATAAGTTATAGGATAATTTTCTTCAATAAGAAACAACAGAATCATTAAGTATCCAACTACGTAAATGATTCTGACATCCTATTGAAACTTACGGAAGATGACTAATGGTCTTTTCATTTATTAATTAAGCAGTTTTCATTATAGTTTATCACTCTCACATTTAACTCAATAAGTCAAGTTCTTTTCCACAATCGTCAACATCTGATGTTACACACAAGTAATAAAAACAATTTTTTATTGCTCGGGATCGTAGAAAAAGATATTCTATCAAATAGAATACAATATTCTATTAAATAGAATAAT
>SKCR01007034.1:0-24779 GCA_019454045.1 Zanthoxylum bungeanum
CACCCCCAGTCTTGATTTAGCTTTCAGCTCCGCTGCTTACACTTGGTCAAGATGAACCACATGGTGGGGCCTTCCATATCATCATACTATATTACATGCTACGAAATAGTCCCAATAGCTACACATATTATCGTCATCAAAGAATGCTCAGTAATGCAATCAGAGAACCTTCAAAACATTCAACGTAACTCAAATCCAAGTCTTTGAATAAATGATCTATGCCAGACTCAAAGTGTGCGTGTGCAAATGTTCTTTCACAGCTTAATCCTTAGGTAAGTTAACTCGATGATTTCATTTCAAAAATCGGGATCGATGGGTCAAACCAACCTAGATGTCTCAATTATGCCTGCAGTTGCTTTTCCGTGCTCAATGTGGTATGATTTTCTTTCTCTTTTTCTCTTGTCTCTTTCTTTTGTCTTTTCATTTTGAACTTCTTTTTTTTTCTTTTTTTTCTTTTCTTTTTTTTCAACACACCTACCCTTTAAGGTAGCATTTCTCCTCATGGTGGTCCTAATACTCGCCCATGGGTAGCTTCACGCTTATCGGTTATAGGTGGTTCAATTTTTTCTTTAGAGACTTTTCTTTCATTTTCAACCATACCACACATCATAACATAAACAAATCAAGATAGACATCTAAGCAAACGGTCATTCACCGACCTACAATTTCTTCGACTAGTCACTTTGCTAACTACTCAGGTTTTCACCGCTAAGAACCATAATCAGGTGCTTACGAGTCTAACATAGATCAATCACTCAAAGTATCAGATAAAAGCACATCAAGAGTTTATCATTTCTAAGATTTCATCCTAAAGCAAACGATTTCATCATTGGACTTATGTCTAACTATCAAGGACTAAAAACAAACAAATTTTTTTTTCTTTTTTTTCTTTTTTTTTTCTCTTCTGAAGGCCCCCCCAATGGTCTTTCTATCCTTACCGTAAGGTTTTCTGTTTCTCAATTTCATTTTCCTCACTATCCATGTTTGCTAGACCCTTCTTTGACAATTCTTCTTTTATCCCTAACCCAACGGATATCTATGATGGCTTTTAAGACACAGAGGGTTAACGTGATGCATGAATGCATGAGATGCGTGCGATGTATAAGATATAATATGCATGTGGTTTTCAAAAGCATAAAGGGGCAACTCCTATAGGATATATAAATATGGTTCACATGTGGGTTTATGACAATGCCTTTGATTGAACTCCCTCAACCCACTATAGAAACGGTCAACTAATGCACAAATTATACACATCACAAGACATGATTTCGGGGCCGATTCTCTATCCCTAGTGGAGTCGCCAGACTGTAGACAACAGAACTTGACGACGCTGTTCTAGGCTCGCGGCCTAGTTGGGAAGTACGAAATAACATGGAGTCGCCACCCGGTGTGAACTGGGACAAAGGTTTAAGGCCACACTCACCCTTCGCAAGGGAAGACCTCAAACCGTTGAGTTCGGAATGATCCCTTACTTATGTCACTTGTGACGATATAATTGTGCAATAAACTAACCGAATCTATTCAACATTCATGCTCAAGGGTACTTAGATCTAACATGCTTTCATCCAAATAACTCCACGCAATGTAACACAACAAGCATATTGAACCATTAAATCAACATGTATAAATCATCACCCAAACGCATCATAAACTAAGAACATGCATAATGAACAACCTAAACATGCTTTAACAAATAAATAACAAACTAAATTAAACCATGCTTTAAATAATAAACAAATAACCTAAAGACTATAGCATGCTCAAATACAAATTTGGATGAGACGAGATACGTGTATCTTAAGTGGTACGTGGCATTGTATCCCGAGTGCAGACCATACTACCGTCCATTCGGAATCGGCTATGGAATTTACGTCCGGGTTTCCATCCGATATACCACAAAAGGGAACACATATCCCGCTCATCCAACAATCACATCATGCTTCAAACGACTCTCCTGCAATTATATATCAAAATAAATAAAATAAAAATAAAGAAGATAAGTAAAAATGTGCCCTCAGGTCTAACCTCTTTTGTCGTCTGAGAAAGGGCGTTACAGGTCCGTTGGAAGGGAGATTGATCGGATGCTTTTCCAATTCGTTTACTCAACGTTTTTCCTTCGTTGTTTTGATGCTTGGGCTGCTGTTTCGCTGCTGTTTCGCTGCTCCGTTTCAGGTCACTGTTTTGGTGACTTAGTGGACTGTTTTGGGTGATTTTGAAGGCTTAGGGGGGTGCGTTTGTAAGGATTTTTTAGGGAAACTTTATGGAGGTTTTTGGGATGGTGTTTAGGTGATTTTAGGACTGTTTTGTGGGCTAAGGACGCAACAAAAACTGACCAAAACAGAAGGTGAACTGCGGCAGTTCACAGGTGCAGTGGGGTGTTTTCAGGGACTGGTTTGGGCGCTGATTTGGAGCTGCTTTTTGGGGGTCTTTTGTGCGACTTTGGGGCTGTATTAGAGGCTTATTTTAAGGTGTTTTAGGGCGATGAATGGTGGCTGGAACTCGGCAATGGAGGGCTGTGTTTCAGGCTTGGGCGTGAGAGGGGATTGGTGAAGAAGAGGAGATGCGGCAATGGAGGTGTCTTGGTTTGGTGTTGCGGCAATGGAGGCTTTAAGGAGGGATTTGGGCGTGTGATGGAGGCTTCACAAAGTGCCTGGATGTGCTTGAGAGAGGGATATGTGCTATAGGCGTGAAGGTGATGTATGTGTGCTTAGCGTGAAGGAGGGCTGACGAGTGGGCTAGGCGAGAGTGTTAGGTGGCAGTATCTTTGTGCGCTGAACGTGTGGCCTGAGTTTGGAGGGGCAGTGAGGCTTTAAATGGTCGGTCAGTGCGTGGAGATGGCTAGGTGGCTGATTGAGTGGGTGAAGTAGGGTTTTTGCGTGAATTGATGTTGAGGCTGGTGAGGGTTTTGTGATCAGGCAGGGGGAGTTTTAGGATTTATTGTTTGGCTATGTATGAAGGTTCATGGCTGCTGGGTTTTGTAGGTGGAGAGAGCTGAAGGCTGGTGGCTTACGGGTTTGAAAGGGCTAGGTGGCGAGTGTTGGCTTGTAATGGGCAGTAAGTGCGCAGGTCAAAAGGGGACTGGCTGAGTGTAGGTCGTGTGTGAAGGCAGGTCTGGTGTGGCGAGAGGGCTGTTGATGGGATGAAGCGGTAAGGTCAGGGTTTTCTTTAGATTTTTGTGAGAGAGGTGAGAGAAGGTTGATGAGAGAGGACCGGCCGAATGAGCTGAGGGTTATTTTCTTTTGTGTTTTTAGGAGGATTAGCCAGGGTTTTGAAAGGTGGGTGAATGGTTCTTTTTATAGGTCAAGGGATGGGGTTTTACCTTGTTTGGGTAGGAGAATGATTTGTGTGTTAATTGGGGATATGTTTTAATTAAAATGAGATAGGGAAAATCTTTAATTAAGGGAAGTAATTTGATTTATTCTTTTTAGTTAAGGATATGATTTATTTAATTTAGGAAGGTGATTTAATTTAATTTAGGAATGTGTTTTATTTAATTAGGAATTTAATATAATTTAATTTCAAGTTCAATTTAATTGGTGAATGTGATTTAATTTAATTTAAGTTTAATTTTAATTGGTTTTAATTATTTAATTTGTGAGATGTGTTTTAAATATTTTAATTATTTAATTTGTGAGATGTGTTTTAATGGGTTTGGTGTGTTTTAAAACAGAGGTCCAACAAGCGAACCCGAAGCGAAACTAGCGAGTTAAATATGACAAAAATTTCATTTTCCAACTTTACCCTTCCAACGTCCATTTCCCGCGGCTTTCACAACTAAAGAGGTAGTGTCTCCATACGAGACTCATCATCGGGCTGATATGCAAAAATGCAATGCCTACACTGAGCTTACCCTTTTTTTTCCAAATATCATAACTTCCTTAAAATGAGATACTTTAGGAATACAAAATCTCCCACCTGAAATTCCAAATCCTTCCTCCGATGATCCACATAACGTTTCTGGCGACTCTTAGCCGTATTCATCCTTTCTCTGATAAGCTTCATTTTCTCCATTGCATCTTATACAAAATCGGGCCCCAGTAACTTTTGCTTCCGGTTTCAAACCATCCAACTAGGGATATGCACTTCCTACCATACAAAGCCTCGAATGGTGTCATTTGAATACTTTCCTGATAACTATTATTATAGGCAAACTCTATAAGTGGCAAATGCTGGTCCCAACTACCCTCAAAATCAATGACACAAGCCTGAAGCATGTCTTCTAAAGTTTGTATAGTCCGCTCTATCTAGCCATCCGTCTGAGGGTTGAAAGCTATACTAAAGCGTAGCTGGGAACCCAAAGCCTCTTGAAATGATTGCCAAAACTTAAATGTAAACTGAGAACCTCGATCAGAGATTATTGAGATAGGTATTTCGTGCAATGACATTATCTCATCCAGATATAGTTTGGCATATTGAGCTACTGAATAGTTGATTCTTACTAGAAGGAAATGTACAGATTTAGTCAATCTATCCATAATCACCTATATAGAATCGTATCCCATTGAAGTACGAGGAAGCCCAACCAAAAAATCCATAGTAATATTTTCCCATTCCCACTGCAAAAAGTCTAAACTTTGAAGTTTCCCCGCTGCCTCTCTGATTTTCTTCTTTAACTTGCTGGCAAGTGAGGCATTTTGTAAAAAATTCCACTACATCCTTTTTCATACCATCCCACCAGTAAAAATCTTAAGGTCATGATACATCTTTGTGATCCCGGGATGCATGGTATAGGATGGAGTGTGGGTCTTTTTCTAACAATGAATGTTTCGACTTCTAAGCTGGGGGAACAACAATCTTGTTCTGCTTCCTGATGAGATTCTCACTGTCTACATGATATGTGTCTTTTGTGCTTTACTGCAACCTGCTTCTAATCTGTTGCATTTTAGGGTCTGCTTCATGTGCAACTCTGATCTTATCTATAAAGGTGGATTGAACATATATATACGCTAATAACGCTCTCTGAGCTATTACCTGAAAACTCACTCCATATAGTATACATCTTTGCATCTGTCTGGCATGATGCCATTTCTCAATCGGCATATGAACTAAACTCCCCATAGATTTCCTGCTTAAAGCGTCAGCTACAACGTTAGCTTTGCTCGAATGGTACTGAATGGAATAACCATAATATTTTAGTAACTTTATCCACCATCTCTGTCTTAAATTAAGCTCATTTTCGCTCTGGATATATTTAAGGCATTTATGATCGGTGAAAATTTCAAACTTTTCACCATATAAGTAATGACGCCAAATCTTTAGAGCAAAAATTATTGTAGCCATCTCATGATCATGAGTGGGATAATTCTGTTCATATAGCTTTAGTTGTGTGGAAGCATAAGCAATAACTTTTCCCTTTTACATCAACACACATCCCAACCCCACTCTAGAAGCATCACAATACAATGTAAATCCTCTTGATCCCAGTGGTAGTGCAAGAACATGAGCAGTAGTCAATTGCTGTTTGAGCTCCTGAAAACTCTTTTCACAAGCATCCGACCACTCAAACTTCACATTCTTCTGAGTTAGTCGTGTTAACAGAGCAGTTATTCTTGAGAAATTCTCTACGAATCTCCTATAATATCCTGCTAACCCCAAGAAACTATGAATCTCAGTCACACTGATAGGCCGGTGCCAGTTTTAAATAGCCTTGTATTCTGGGAATCTACCCCAATCCCTTCATTTGACACCAGATGCCCCAGAAATACCACACTAGTCAACCAAAACTCACACTTTGAGAACTTAGCATACAACTTATGTTCCCTCAATGTCTGCAACACCTGGTGCAAATGCTCTGCATGCTCCTGCTCACTATGTGAGTACACCATAATGTCATCAATGAACACTATCACAAACCGATCTAGAAAGGGTCTGAACACCCTACTCATCAAATCCATGAAAGCCGCAAGGGCATTGGTCAGACCAAATGACATTACCAAGAACTCGTAATGTCCAAACCTAGTCCGAAAGGCTGTCTTCGGGACGTCGCTCTTCCTAATTTTTCAACTGGTGATATCTTGATCATAGATCGATTTTTGAAAAGCAATGCGCCCCTGTAACTGATCAAATAAGTCATCGATCCTCGGTAGTGGATATTTGTTGTTGATTGTCACCTTATTCAGTTGCTGTAATCTATACACAACCGTAGTGTTTCGTCATTCTTCATCACAAATAACACTGGAGCGCCCTACGGAGACACGCTGGAGTGAATAAAGCTCTTATCTAGCAAGCCTTGTAATTGTGCCTTCAATTTTTTGAGTTCTACAAGGGTCATCCTATACGGGTGAATCGATATAGCGTTTCTGATATTACTTCTATGCATAACCCAATTTCTCTATCCTGAGGTAGCCTTGGCAACTCATCTAGAAAGATATCAAGATACTCTCTGACCACCGGGATTTGCTCAAGGCTTTTATCTTGCACTCTACTATCTGTCACATAAGCTAAGTAACTCATGTTTCTCTTCTGATGTAACTTAAATGCTTACATTACTGGTATTAAATTATGAGGTAATGTACTTATATCCCTCTGATAGACTCTCACTGATTGATTAGGAATATGCAACGTAACAGTCTTCTCTCGACAGTCTAACACTGCAAGGTGCATGGCTAACCAATCCATCCCCAATATGACATCAAAACCCAATATACCCAATACTATTATATTGGCATGATAAATATGCCTATCAATATTCATTGGAAAGTTCCTCATACCATACGTAACCTCTATTAGATCTCTTACCGGGGTAGCTATCATGATAGATGAATTTAAAGGCTCGATATCTCTACCCAAGTGAGTGACAAAACATGGTGACACAAAAGAGTGTATGGCGTCTGAATTAAACAACACTTTAGCTTGCACAGTACCAATCAATAGTGTACTTGTGACGACTGCATTAGAAGCCTGCGCCTCATATGGTGTGAGGGTATACACCTTAATCTAAACTCTGCTTAATGAAGCATGTCCTCAATCACCCACTGTTTGTCCCCTACCTATGGATCTCTTCTCTCCTCCTCACATACACTTGCTAGGCTGTGGTTGGGGTGTCGATGGAGCAGCACTAAAAGATGGCAACTGATTTTCCGGTACTGGTAATCCCGCTTCAAATGGCCTATCTGTCCCCATCGATAACACCCTCTGCTCTTATACCGAAAAATTCTCATATGGGATCGTCCACAAGTTGAACATAAAGAAAAAAATCTCACCCTAGTTGGGCCACCGATGGAGAAGAAATTGTGCGATAGATGGCACTCTGAGTCGGTTTGTGATCCTAACCTCCCTGAGCCGGGCACATATCTCTACTTATAGTAGGTGGAGCCGACATCTGCTGTTGTATATTTGGGCCACTCTGCTGTGGCCTAACACTTTCCTCTGATCTTGGCCACTTCTGAGACTCCCTCTCTGCTTGTCTTTCTCTAACCCGCACCTCAAATCGTACGGCAGCATCTAAAACCTGAGTATAGATGGCAGTCTCTGTGAAGTGGATGGAGCGAAACAAGTAATCCTGAAGCCCATTAACAAACCTCTTCCCCTTCATCTTTTTATGATGACTAAATATGGGGCATAATGAGAAAATCGAGTAAACCGTACATCGTACTCAGAAACTGTCATATGCACTCCCTGAATCAACTACTCAAACTCTCGAGCTCTAGCATCTCTAATACTCTATGGTAAAAATATGGATAAGAAAGATGTATTGAACTCAACCCATGTCAATGGAGGAGCATCTCTTCGTCAGCTATCTCGAAATGACATAACAAAGTGTTGGAAACATCCCTCAGCAGAAAACTAACTAACTTCCTTCCCTTTCCGACGAACACCCCAAAGTGGTATATGCGGTCCGACTCCTCAATAAATCTGCATATGTCAATGGAGGACTCTACTTCTGAGAATGTAGAAGGATGAAGCTTTCAGAAGTCATGTAAGGAAACTAGCAGCTCATGTCGCTGCATCACCTATATTGTCACTAAAGGCAGCTATGAGGTACCGTGTAAGGTTCTGCTTAGAAAGTGGTAGGATCTGGTCTGTTTGGAGGAACTACTGTCTGGTGAGCCATTAAAAGTCCTACGGGAGAGGGTGGATCGGGAACAGCGGGTTTTGCAGCTCTCGGCTCTAGGCCTGGAGGCTGGTGCTAATGGGTAACCAACTAAGCAAGAGCTTCTACTGACCGCTGAATCTGCTACAACCTGCAACTACTGGATTCATAGGTTGAATCATTGGTCCTGCCTATCTTCTCTACACCACCCTCATACCGACCCTGCCCTCTGCCCTCTATCTGGCTTTGGGGGAGGTGTCATTGATCGTTGTCTGGATCTACACCCTAGGGCGCCCTTCCATGTCTAGGTCTACCTCTGACTCTGGTTCTACCCTTGGGTGGCATGATATCTAAGTAATCAAGAAGGTAAATGGTCAATTGAATTTTCTAAGAAATTATGATCAATTAAAATGATACATACCTCGGGACAAGGTTCTAGAGAAACAACCTCTTATATAGGATAGTACCCCAGGTATACTACATATATAAGACACTGCAGTCACTGAATCCCTAGACAATACTCTGCTACCAACTTTGTAACATCCCTAATCCGGGAATGTTATCGGCAGGCAACAAATCCCACTGCCACCTAAGTCACTAATAGATGCTGAAGAATCTCACTTTTTCCATGCTATCATGTGATAAGTGCATGAAAATGCACTTTAAACATAACTTATTTTGGTTTATTGTCAAGTATTTATTCTATATCTTATATTTTATTATATAATTTTTATCATTATATTAATTTAGAAAATTATTATTATTTAAGTTAATTTAGTAAATTCTCTCTTTATTATTGTAGAAACTGGAAAGAAAAATTAAATTGGGAAGCAAGTGGCAACAAAAGAAGCAAAAAGAGAAAATAAAAACATAAAGGCAGAGAATAGTGACATAATTGGAAAGACATAGAAGGTGGCGTGAAGAAATTGAAAGAAATGAGAGAGGTGGGGCCGAATTGGAGAGAGAATGAAGCCTCACGTTGACCAAAAGGAAAAAAAAAAAAGCAAGAAAGAAGAAATTATTATTTGTTTATAGAAAGCATCACGTGGGCCAGACAATTGAAATAGGGTTTAAAATTTTCCATATGTTATAAAAGACACAAAGTGGCGACAAACAAAACTTCAGGCGTGAATTGAAAGATTTATTTTTGGAGAGAGCTTCAGGTTAAGACCGAGAGCTTCAGCACCGAGAATAAGAAGCAGAACGTAGAGGCCGCGAGGGAGAAGAGTTAGGGACGCGGATCAGTGTTGCAACAATATGTCTATCTGATCCCTTCAGGCTAGATTTATTTTTATGGAGAACTAATCTCCTAGGTAAAGTTAGGGATGATTTCTTATACTTGAATTCCTATATTTATGTTTTTGATTTCCTAAGTACATTTTAACGTTTAATATAATCAATATTGTTATTCTTTATTATCCTTCGATTTATTAGCCTAGAAATTATGTTTTCTCAAATCTCATATAGATCCAGTCATGCTTCTTCTATGTGTGGTTTGTGAACTCAGTTGTGACTGGTAAAAGTTATTTTGCGTGTTTGTCTTATGCTGCAGTATAGCCTGAGGGTATATTGTCGACATTAGATAACTCGTAACGATGACTTTTGTGTGCCGTAAACATAGAGAAAATAATCATTAATTACCTTAGAATTTAATATGCGTAGAATTGAATATTTTTCGGTTGTTGGTTTGGGATGTGAAACCCTCAACTGAGTAATAACGTGAATTAATAACTAAATATAGGAGTTTGATGCAAGTGAGATTACCGACGCTTTGCTGTTTATTTCTGCTGATATCTTTTATTTACTTTCCATAGTTTTTATCTTAAAGTATAAATTCATTCGTTTTATTTTCATTAAGTTATTGCTTACGTTTTGTTTGATTAAATTAGTTCTTATAACCATCTCTCTGAGGAATCGACACCTCAGCTATACTGCGATAACCGCAAGTAATTTTTGGGCGTAATCAAAATTTGGCGCCGTTGCCGGGGAGACGGTTTACAAGCAAAATGAGCAGGTTTGCTTGGAACAACAGACACAATTAGACATAAGTTCTTCCCCTTTGCCCTTAAGGATAGATCTAAGAGATGGTTGTATTCTTTAAGACCTAGGTCAATAGGATCATGGGGCAAGATGACACAAGCATTTTTCAACAAATACTTCCCACACCATAAGACGAATGCCTTGAAAAGACAAATCTCCACCTTCTCCCAGAGAGACAGTGAAACCCTTTATCAAACGTGGGAGAGGTATAAAGAAATGTTAGCTAGTTGCCCTCATTATTGATATGAGAGTTTGTGCTTAGTAAGTTATTTTTATGATGGTCTAACCTCTAGAGAGTGCCAGTTCGTAGAGACAATGTGCACTGGTGAGTTTATACGGAAGGACCCTGATGAGGCATTTGAGTATTTAGATGACCTGGTTGAAAAATCCCATACTTGGACTGGACCTAATGTCATAGATAGCACTGATAGGACACACCCTACTCCTTCTGGTAGAGGCATACACCACCTTAGGGAAGAGGATAATCTTAAGGCATAGGTTGAGTTATTAACTAGACAAATAGGAGTCTTACAAGCCAGAGATAGCAAGACCATGCATTCAGTCGCCCATCTAGAACCCCAAGAGTGTCCTGCATACTATGAGATGAACGGTACATATGAAGAATACTGCAACACTTTAGGGACGTACCAAAGGCCTTATACACCTTACTCAAACACTTATAATCCTAATTGGATGAACCATCCCAATCTTAGTTGGAAACATGATTCTCATCAACCGAGTCAAACATCCCAACCTAGAGGTTATAGTGCTCCCCAGTATCACACACCTGCCATTCCTAGGAATTCTTTAGAGGATACTATGCAAGCATTCATAGAAGCCCAGAAAGCAACTGTATAGGCCCAAAAATCATTTGTGGAGACCCAGAACAAAACCAATCAAAAGTTTGAGTCATTCATAGCTCAGGTAGTTGAAAATAATAGGGAGATTAAGAGTCAGATCTCTAAATTAACTAATGTCCTGAGTGTGCAAGAATAAGGAAAATTCTCATTTCAGAACCTACAATGTCAACACATGGCACAGGCTAATCATGAGGTAGCCAATATAAAGAGTGTTAATGCCATAATCACTAGGAGCGGTAAAGAGGTAAGAGTGCATAATATGCCCAACACTGTAGGTGTCCCCAAGGATAATAGTGAAGATGCCTCTCAAGAAGAACAAGTGCCACATTTCCCAATTAGAGTACCATTTCCTCAAGACTAAATATTTTTCATGTCGAGAAGCAACCACATGATGATGACAAGTGTCATTACTCGTACATGCTAGAAACAGTCCTACCGGAAATAGCTTCTTCACACCATGAATCAAACCCTCGCAAAGTGAAATTGATTCCAAAGAACCTTAAGAAGAGGAAAAGGAAAATTATGGCTCAATTAAATATGATACCTGAGAGATTAAAAATGAGGTTGGGCCAACTTTTCCTTATAAGCAGCACAAGATTTAAACAATCACCAGACCTTGGGGGATCAATAGATACACTGCCACAGCTAGACAGAAATTCTTGCTCATGCCTTCATCAGTACGCTTGATGAAAGCCGCCATGAACAACTTAAGTGGTTATGTCTGGCTGAAGACGTTAAACTTAACGCTAGCGGGGAGGCAACCCTTGCATCTGCATTTTATTTTATTTTATTTGTTTTATTTACTTTTATTTTATTTTATTGTGCGCTAATTGCATGTTTATTTTTTTAAATTTGCATGAGTGTTTATACAGCTGTCAGCACAACCCACACAGCCACACAACCCAAGTCTCACCAGCAGAAACCTGATCAACTCCGCGCCTGGTAGTGTTGTTCCTTAATCATTTTTCTTTATATTTATCTTACATTGAGGACAATGCAAGCTTTAAGTGTGGGGGTGTATGCATGTGCATGATAATACATGTCATAAATACATTTTATTAAAAAAAAATGTTATTGTTTTGTTTGTTTTTAGTCCTTAATAGTTAAGCATAAGTCCTATGATGATATTGTTTGTTTTAGGGTGAAATTTTAGAAAGGATAAGTTCCTGATGTACTTTTATCTGATGCTTTGAATAGTTTTTCTAGGTTAGACTCATAAGCACTTAATTATGGGTTTTCAGCAGCGAAAGCCTGAGTAGTTAGCAATGTTACTAGTTGAAGAAATTGAATGTCGATGAATGACCGTTTGCTTAGATGTCTATCATGATTTGCTTGTGTTATGATGTGTGGTATGGTTGAAAATAAAAGAGAAAGTCTCAAAAGAAAGAAATTAAACCACCTATAACCGATAAGCGTGAATCTACCAATGGGCGAGTATTAGGACCACCATGAGGAGAAATGCTACCTTAAAGGGTAGGTGTGTTAAAAAAACAACAAAAAAAAAAAAGAAGAAAAGAAAAAGAAAAGCAAAAGAGACAAGAAATGAAAAAGAAAAAGAAAAAGAAAATCATACAATAGTGAGCACAGAAAAGCAATTACATAGCTTAATTGAGATATCTAGGTTGGTTTGACCCATCGATCCCGATTTTTAAATGAAATCATTGAGTTGGCATATCTAGGAATAAAGTTGTGAATGAACCTTTACACACACACTGTGAGTCTGGCTTAGATGATTTATTCAAAGACTTAGATTTCAGTTACGTTGAGTACTTTGAAGGTTCTCTGGCTTCATTACTATGCATTATTTGAGGACAACAATATGTGTAACTATTGGGACTATTATGTTTTGATATTTTCAGTTTGCATGTTTGCATGCGTTTTAAATGATGTGTGTGGGTGTCGTCGCTGTAAGCCCTCACAAGACTATAACTCGTCCTCTAGGGCCACCTAGGGGTTTAAAGGCTTGTTGCATACGCTAAATGCAATCGTGATCCCTACGAAATTGGCTGAGATAGTTTTATTTATTTATTTAGTTCCTATTTTATTTTTACGCTTGAATTGCTAGGGACAAGCAATAAGCTGGTAAGGGTTGTGATAAGTGCATGAAAATGGACTTTAAACATCACTTATTCGGATTTATTGTCAAGTATTTAATTCTATATCTTATATTTTATTATATAAGTTTTATCATTATATTAATTTAGAAAGTAATTATTATTTAAGTTAATTTAGTAATTTCCCTCTTTATTATTGTAGGAACTGGAAAGAAAAATTAAATTGGGAAGCAAGTGGAAACAAAAGAAGCAAAAAGAGAAAATAAAAACATAAAGGCAGAGAATAATGACACAATTGGAAAGACACGGAAGGTGGCGTGAAGAAATTGAAAGAAAGGAGAGAGGTGGGGCCGAATTGGAGAGAGAGAAGGGAGCCTCACGTTGACCAAAAGGAAAAAAAACATGAAAGAAGAAATTATTATTTGTTTATAGAAAGCATCACGTGGGCTCAGACAATTGAAATAGGGTTTAAAATTTTCCATATGTTATAAAAGACAAGAGGTGGCGACAAACAAAGCTTCAGGCGTGAATTGAGAGATTTGTTTTTGGAGAGAGCTTCACCGCTGAGAATAAGCAGAGCGCAGAGGCCGTGAGGTAGAAGAGTCATGGACACGGATCAGTGTTGCAACAATATGTCTCTCTGATCCCTTCAGGCTAGATTTATTTTTATGGAGAACTAATCTCTTAGGCAAAGCTAGGGATGATTTGTTGTACTTGAATTCCTATATTTATGTTTTTTATTTCCTAAGTACCTTTTAACGTTTAATATAATTAATGTTTGTTATCCTTTATTATCCATCAATTTATTAGCCCATAAATTATGTTTTGTCAAATCCCATATATATCCAGTCATGCTTCTTCTATGTGTGGTTTGTGAACTCAGTTGTGACTGGTAAAAGTTGTTTTGCGTGTTGGTCTTCTGCTGCAGTATTGCCTGAGGGTATATTGTCGACGTTAGATAACTCGTAACGATGACTTTTGTGTGTTGTTAACATAAAGAAAATAATCATTAATTACCTTAGAGTTTAATATACAAAGAATTGAATATTTTTCGGTTGTTGGTTTGGGATGTGAAACTCTCAACTGAGTAATAACGAGATTTAATAACTAAATATAGGAGTTTGATGCAAGAGGGATTCTCGACGCTTTGCTGTTTATTTCTGCTGATATCTTTTATGTACTTTCCATAGTTTTTATCTAAAAGTATAAATTCATTCGTCTTATTTTCATTAAGTTATTGCTTACGTTTTGTTTCAGTAAATTAGTTCATATGACCATCTCTCGGAGGAATCGACACCCCATCTATATTGTGACTGTCATACAAGAAAATGAAAACATAGAAGACTACATTCTATATAAATGTAACTCTGGCATGATGGACAATATTCCTAGTGTACTACAGTATAACACTTGTGTAACATACCCGATCTGGGAGATGTCACTGGTAGGGGATAGCCGTACTAACCCATAAGCCTCTGACTATCTAACCATAAACAAATACTAATACATTTTTCTCTATTTGACTATATTTTGTATGAGACCGTAGCCCAACTCAAAAACACAGAAAACAAACTTAATATTAATTATTTTACTTAGTAACAATTGTTTTTACAATGACTACACACAGTCAATAACTAATACAAGACCCATACTTGACTCTGACTGGACTCTCGCTCTATCTCTGACTCGTACTGGTGGACTCCATCCCTAGTGACTGCATCAGTATTCGTCCTCCCGAGCTCGACCTCCGAGAATACTTGCAACCACAGAAAACTGGGAGTGGGGGTTAGATCGTTGTACGATCTAAGTGAGTGGACTATAAAACTGAAATACTGAAATAAAATCATTGGGTTCTGAAATGAAAGTCAAGAAATAACTTTATCTAAAAAAACTCTTTTCTTGAAAACTTTATCTGAATTCTTTTTTATAAAACTTAATCTTTCTGAAAACTGTTTCTAAAATCTGATTTCTGAAAACTATTTTCTGAAAATCTGATATCTCAAAACTTTGTTTCTGAAATTCTGATTATCCGGAAATTGGTATGTATCTGAAAAACTTGACGTATGAGAGCGTTACGTATCGCCGTCCCCTCATACGACTAACTGGAGCCAGCAGTGCAAATCCATGACTTTGGGGTGTTACGTATCGCCGTCCCCCAAAGTATGCCACTATTGTCCCTGAAAATGGTGATCTTGGGGCGTTACGTATCGTCATCCCCCATGCTACAAACTAGAACTGGGGGTGCGGATCTATGCTACCCTCCAAGCTCTGAAACTAAGGTATATGTGCGTTACGAATCGCCGTCCCCCTAGCCCTGAACTAGGATCTGGGGGCGTTACATATTGTCGTCCCCCCCAGTCCTCTACATGTGTACATGTCTTATGTCCGTCAATTCCAGGCTATCTCAAGTTACATACTTGGGTGGATTTTTCCCCCATGTCTTGAAAAACATAAAACTCATGCTGAAAACATCTCTTTTCTAAATCATTTCTCAAAACATGCTAAATCATATATGATACAAAAACAAAAATTGGCTAACACCCTAATTGCAGAAAATTTAAGTCTGATATTTAAAAATGCTATAAAAAGAATCAACTTAAGGAAAGTACATCAACTCACAAATTTTGAAATCTGGCTGATATTGGATCCTTTATCGAAGAAAATAGCAATTCATGTGGATAATCTATGATCGGAAACTTGATTAGCATAAACGTAGTAAACTAAACCTCGATGCATAACTAAGCTTAATGATACATCAATATGTATATATATATATATATACGAGGCTTATCATGCTCAAATTTTGATATAGGATATGTATACGAACTGATACGAGACCCTAAGGGTGGTCTCTAACACGCTAGGGTGGAACTAGGGGGTTTAAAACTGATTCTAGGAAATTTTATGCCACGCGTTGTGACGTAAACCCTTAAGCGTCGCGACGTGCAGCGTCCAGAAGTATGCCAACATTTTCTTCTTGCGCGTCGCGACTAAAGGCTCTTCAGCATCATGACGCGACCTGATTTTTCCAGGATTATGTTTTGCTTCTTCAAGTTCATCCAATGCACAACATCAAATTTACACTTCATACTAACACTTTCATGCTAAAAATCATTATACAAATACATCATACAACACTCAATTTCACACATATTAAACTACCAACTCATCATCAATCAACGCTTAATCTATCTCACACACTTAACCAAAATATACCCAAAACTCCACAAGTTGGGATTTATCAATATTCCTATTGTTTTAATGTCAAAAATCATACTATTATCATCACAACCAAGCTCCCAACACAATACAACCATTAACTCATTCGGTCATGGATTTCTTACCTCTTTCTTTTGATTCTTCTTCATTCTTCAAGCCTTCCAAGGAGGCCCATGTTATTTCTTGCCTCATCTTCTCCATTTTCTCTCTTTTCTTCCTTTTTTCTTTCTTTCTTCTTCTTCTTCACGTTTTCCCCTCTTCTTTTTGTTTCCAATTTTTTTGAATTTGTGAATAGTGTACCCCTTTTATAGTTGGCCCTAAAAAAAAGAAGTGTGTAGAAGTTTGGGGATTTTACAAGAATGCACTCAGTTACTATTCATCTAAATTTTTATCTGTATTTTTGACTTACTTCTGATTTGAATTTGGAAACATGTATAACACAAAAGTTGTAGCTCTCGATCTCAGCTTTCCGAAAATATAAAATTCATAAACATCAGAGTTCGTATGAGAAATTTATGGCCCAAAAATCATGGGCTATCCGGAATAGAATATTGTAGAATCTCGTATCGAAGTTTCGAAGAATTTACTGTTTATCCAAAAAGTCATCCCAAGAATGTAGGTATGCTTAGATAAAATTATATTACGTAATACTTGCCCCGCGGTTTAACAGTACTACAGTCAATGAGTCAACAATAGTAGGGACCTCCCGTTGTTACAACTTGTCCCTAACTCATGTCTCCAAAAGTTGTGCGTGGCTCACCAACTGACAGGTCCTGTAAAACTGGAGAGTGGGGAGGAGGTGATTCCTAAAGAACTCAGTGAGTGGAGCTATCAAATCATGAAAAATAGAGTCAAATAATGCTGAATAAATCATCATAGTCAAAAATCACTTTCTCGATCTTCGCTTTCCGACAGTATAAAGTTCATAAAAATCGGAGATCGTATGAAAAATTTACAGTCCAAATACTATGAGCTATCCGGAGTGGAACATCATACAATTTCATATCGAAATTTCAAAGAATTTACCGATTGTCCTCAAAGTCATTTCATTAGTACATATGTGTTCGGACATAATTTATATTATGTATCACGCGTCTCACAATGTAGCAGTAGTCGAGATCACCGGATGTTACAAAATGCAAAGCACTTCAGATATGATTTTATACAATTAAATCACAAATCCAAACAATCCCTCTGTAATCCCAAATTTTTCCACCAAAAATCTGAATCAAGAAAACCCCATTTTGCCTCTTTGAGCAGTGAGCAGAATTTGTTGCTCACTGTCATGAATTACACTTAGTGAAGAAGAAGACTTATTGTTCCAATACCAATCTATTTTCCACGCTATTTCTATCACCAAGAAACCGAATTGTGGCTCCTTTGAACTCATAATATTTTTCTCTAAACATTTTAAAAAAATAAAAGTTACACCCTTTTGTTTTATTTTCTCTCTTTGGAAGAATGATGGAGAAGAAAATGGTGACTAAGTATTTCTCAAAATGAATTAGGGTTTAATTAGATAATCTTTTGTCTTTTTATATGCTAGGATTTATGTTAAATAAATTATAATTAAAATTACAATATTAAGCCCCTAAATAATCCTTCAAATTTCGGCCACTTCTCAAAATTTATAACATGAAATTTTGATTTAATGTGTTAATTGAAATCATATTTCAATGCACATTAAATTCAAAAGTTTGTATTAATATAACTTAATCAATTCAAATTTAAACCTTTTTAAATTTGAAATGTTACTATTTCATAATTATAAATGTTTGAAACATTTTGTATTAAACTGATTTAATATATATAGTTTTCATATATAACTATAATTATTAATCATATTAGTAATTTTAACATAACAAGTTATTATATATGTGAGTTTATAATTGGACTATCCAATTATTATTTATTTCCTTTAGTGTATCGATCAAGCTAGCATGAATACCAAATGAACATGTAACTCTGAGCTTCAATAACATCGGGATATTGATTCAAATTCTTTAATCAAATATTTTGAATTATTATCCTTAGAAGATGAGTGGTGATAATTAGATAAGGCCGGCTAAGAGAATATTTAATATAGATGCAAGAATTGTAAGATGATGTGTTAAATTATGTATGTCCTATATAGGGGAGGTAAAACGAATCAATAAATCAAATTCGTGACGAATTCTAAATGAATCGAATTGTAATGCACTAAATTCGAATTCGATTTGTTTATTATGATGGAGTTGGTGCTTGGAGTGCCAATCTGATTTGTATATTTTATTATTTATTAATAAAATAACTTTATTTTTCATTTCATACCTTATAATGGTATTGTCATTACGCGTATTAAATTGATGTATAGATATTCTAATAATGACATCGACCTTAGAATAGTCTTGACACTAGGTATAAACTATTCTTAAAGTAAATATTCCTAGTCGTTGGTTTTGGAATACGGTCGAATTCCTATAACGTAGAAGACTAGCACATGTCGTATATTGGAATTGGAGTTCCAATGGTTTAACGTGATGTACCATGAGTTTTGGAAACTCATTTAGACATGTGGGTATTCATTGGAATGAATACTGAATGACTTACAAGTGATTCCTAATAGTTGGAAGTACACACCACAGTCAATAAGAATCTGCTCGAGTCGAGTAGCATATGTAATCCTTTGACTATAGGATATCATTGATTTTATGTGAGATCCTCCACATTTGATGCCATGTATGTTAGAAAACCTTCATGGTATGACCTCTAGATGTTCGTTGGGTGTGGACCGATGCACTCAGTAATCAAGTGTGAAGCAAGATAGGATCTTTCGGCCAATATGTGTACCATAAAGGGTTTAGGTATCCATGTGAGTAAAATCACGATTCTTAAAGACTTTGACCAAAGCCGATCACCTATGGTGGATCGCATCAGCTGTAAAGAATCGTGGATATGTCGACATGAGATGTGCGCCTTGGAAACTTGACGGTATATTCTATATTTCCTAAGAAAAACTCGGATAGCCTACGATGGAGGGATTATTAAACATATATGATTACCTCAACTTGTATAGTTCAGAAAGGTTGTTCGTGTTCTTCGCGAATTCGGAGGTGGCCGAATGTGTACATATTAGCTAGGCTTATATGACGAACGTGTCTGAACTTAGAGAGTCCCAATATGAAGTGTACTCGTTGAGCACTTGGGTAGCCGATTATTTTTTATAAAAGATAATATTTGATATTATAATTATCAACTAAGATAATCAGTGTTATTGGATAACATTGATTATTTACTTTGACCTAATTGAATTAATTGGATTAATTCAATAATTACACAAGGGCTTAATTGTAAAATCATAATTATCTCTACCATTTGAGGATATTATGGTAATTGTAAGTATGTAATAAAGGTGGTTTTGGCTTGATTTAATTGGATTAAATCAAGGTGGCAAACATTTAACTAATCCATTTCCTAATCAATGGCTTGATTTAATTGGATTAAATTAATGTGGGAGACAATGGAGATTAGTCACACCTAATTATACATATTTGGAAAAATTAGATTAAGCCCACTTAAAATTGATTACAACTTTTATTAATTAAAAATTACCTAAGTTTTGCTATAAATAGCAAGCTTTAGGAAGGTTTTAATTATAAGTTCAAATACAAGCAAATTCTTAGAAAAATTAGCATAAGTTAGAGAAGTGTTTAGAGAAGCATGTGAGGTCTCTAAAATATTTCATAAATGAGATATCAATATTGGATCTTGAAGTGAAGTGAAGCTTGCATTGGAAATCAAGATTGGATCTTGAAGTCGAGCTGCACACCTTGGAGGTTCTCCGAGGATTTCAACAAAGGAGAAGTAGATTGGATCTTGAATCAAGCTTACTAGGTAAGGTTTGATCTTCTCCTAAGCTATGTTTATTTATGTATTAGATGCATGATCACATAGCTTAATATTTAAATAAGGCTAATAAATTGTGTTAGGATACTTTAGAAATATAAACACAACATGCTTGTAATTAGGTCAAAGATGTTCATGTTGGACATGGAACCATTAATTAGAGTTTGGAACTCTAGATTAAAGCTTAGAGCTATGGCAACCATTCTAGAATCACTTGACCACCTTTGGGTGACCTAGAATTGTTCACGAGACATTTCTAATTGGGATTCTAATTTGGTTTGTGTAATGGATTCAAAATTTACGCAGGTGCGTTTTAGAATAAATTTATTTTTGTAAAATATTTGATATTTTGAAAAACTTGATTTTATTCTATAACATGTGTTAATGTTGGTTTTGAAATTAAAATTAATTTTGGTGTTTTTAAAGTGTTTACGGAAGACCGGAAAGAATTAGGGTCAAAGACCCTAATTCATTCGGTTCAGTGGAATGTGAGCTGAATGAAAAGGAAACAAATAAAAAAAAAATTGGGTGAACTGATTGCTACAATGCACGCGAACGCACTGTAGCGCACACTGCGTGTACAGTGCGCGTGTGCACTATAGCATGCGCGTACACGCGCAGCAATTTTATTTTTATTCGTTCGGGAGTTTCCGGAATCTGATTCAGTCTTGGTTTTTCCTATACACTCGTAATGGAATATAGTATTTCACTAAATAATTTAAAATTACACCCATACTTGATATCCATGGGTTAGACCCATTTCCGCTGCCTGGGGCATCAATCCGACCCTAGGGGTTCCACAACTGCTCCAACAGAATGGTATAAGAGCAAAGGCTTAACCACACAACACATGTTTTAATTATGCCATAGTAATTTTAATTTAATTATGCATAAGATATATTGGATATGTATTCCATGTTTTAAATTAAAACTTTGACCTAATTAAGTTAATGACTTAATTGTCATAAATCTCCCATGATTAGATGATTACTTTTAAGTAATAGTATTAATAATGTTGGAGCATTATTGGATGGTCCATCTTGTCAATAAGGAGATGAATGGGTTATTACTACTTACATCCAATTTAGTCATTAGTGTGAGGATATAAGTGCTCGGAACTTAGGTCACTATTGTAAAATATTAGATGTAGCGTGATGAGTTAACGTAGTCACCCAATACCATCATTAGTGTGAGGGTGTATATACGAAGCTCATTAGTGCACATTGATAAGTATACACCTAGAACACGTCTTAATCCAATATTGTCATTAGTGTGAGGATAATAAACGGTTCAGGACCTAACTATGAGTCACATAAAGTGATTGACCTTGGAGGTCTACCTAATGGGTTTACAAAGGCCAATATCTTCATTAGTGTGAGGCTGGAGTAAATGTCATGGGATCCAATTCTCGCTATGAAATTTTGATAGTCAAATTTCTATTTTTTCGTTAAAGGAGATTACGGAATTATGTAAAGTAGTGGGAGGGCACTAATAGATTTAAAATTCCATAATCAATTAGTGTTATCACTTTTGAAATGAAAATTGTTCTGCTACTACTCAAAAATATTGTCTTGTAGATGGCTGCCGCTAATCCATTGATGAAACTTTTGGATTCCTATAAGCTAAAATGAGCCGAGAACTATTTCGAATGGGAAATGAACATGCGATTGGTCTTGGAGTATGAAAAGTTGACTTATATCACTATCAATCCACTGCCTGTTAATATCGATCCTGACTCCACTCCAAAAGAGCGAGAAATTTTTGATAGATGGAAGGATGATAACCTGAAGGTGAAATCCTACATCTTGGGATCGATGGTTCCAGATTTACTAACAGTACATTGAAGTACCGGATGCTTGGAGCATCATGCGAACACTCAAGGAGTTGTTCGAGGCCAATCAAGAGATGAAACTTTATCGAATGTCTAAGGAATTGTTCCGTGTTGAACTCAAGGATGGAGGAGCTGTCAGCACTAATATTTTGAACATGATCGACCAAATTCGATATTTGGAAAGACAGAGCATTGTTTTTGATGAACGGCTGGGCCATAATTTGATTATGTCTTCTTTGCCTGGTTTTTATACTAGCTTTGTACTAAATTTCCTTATGCATTGAATGCAAGCCACATAAGAAGAACTTCATAACATGCTACGCACGGCGGAGCAAGATTTGAAGAAAGACAACCCCACACTATATCTCCATGGTGGAGCTGGCTCTTCAAAGACTTTGGGAAGTCAAAGAAAATCAAAATGGGGAAGAAGAAGATATCAAAGAAAAACTCCAAGAAGCGCAAAGGCACAAAACCGATAGTAGTAGCTCGTGACCAATGTCTACAATGCAAGAAGTCTGGACACTGGAAGAAACCGTCCAGAGCTTAAAGGAAAAACAGGACCCTCAGGTACACTTTGTATTTTTCCAATTATTGACATCTCATTAGCCTTAGATGCAAATAGTGGATGGGTGTTAGACACTGGCAGTCCTACTCATATTTGCAATTCCCTACAGGAAATGAAGGTTAAAAGAAGGCTGAATAAAAGGAAGATCCAGCTTAGAGTTGGCAATGGCGAGACGTTGGATGTCAAGGCCATTGTAACAGTTGTTCTAGATCTCCCAATGGATGTAAATTAGATTTACATGACTGTTATTATGTTCCCTCACTTATCAGATAAATAATATCGCTGCCAATATTAGATAAAGAGGGATATAAAATAAACATTAAGAATGAAACTTTATGTTTGTATGATAAAGAAAATTTATTGAAATGTGAATGTTTTTTATCAAATGGTCACTATGTTTTGGAAACATGTAGAGATTTCTTTAATATAGAGGAAAAATACAAGTAGGAAAGTCTGAATTAAATAATACTGAATTATGGCATATGAGATTGGGCCATATAGGTGTTAGACGTCTATCCAAATTGATAAAGGATGGTTTGATTGAAAATCTTACCTTAGATCCTTATCCAATTTGTGAGTCATGTATCCAAGGAAAGATGACAAGGCCCCATTTCAAGGTGTTGGACACGTGCTGGAGATTTACTGGAACTAATACACAGCGATGTGTGTGGTCCATTAAATCATACCGCTCATGATGGTTCAATATACTTTGTGATTTCACAGATGACAAGTCTAGATATGGATATGTCTATCTGATGAAACATAAGTCAGAAAATTTGACAAGTTCAAAATATTCTGAAACGAAGTAGAAAAAAAACCAGTAAATTCATCAAATGCCTTAGATCAGATCGAGGAGGTGAATACATGAGTGAAGAATTCAGAAATTATTAAGGGAGAATGGAATTCTCGCCCAATATAGCCCACCAGGAACACCTCAACACAATGGAGTGTCTGAGCGTAGAAATCATACTTTATTGGATATGGTGCGAACGATGATGAGCTATACAGATCTTCCTTATTACCTTTGGGGTTACGCTTTACAAACTCTGCCTACATACTTAATAGGGTTCCATCGAAAGTTGTTTCTACTACGATCCCCTATCAGATATGGTTCGGTAGAAATCCAAGTCTTAAGCATTTAAAGATTTGAGGTTGTCCTGCATACGTTAGAATTGCACAGCGAGATAAACTAGCACCCAGAGGGTATAAATGTAGGTTCGTTGGTTATCCTGATAATTCCATGGGATGTCATTTCTATGATTCCGAGCAACGAAATGTATTTGTTGTTCGCTTTGCAACTTTTCTTGAAAGTAATTTTTGAGAGAAAGTGGGAATTGTAGAGAGATTAAACTTGATGAGCTTGATCCCAACATTAAGGAACCTGAGATGGAACCAGAGATCCAACTAGGTGAAGGATCTACAACACAGGTTCTACGTAAGTCGAATAGAATATCAAGCCTCCTGAGAGATTATTTTTAACATCTGATGTGAGCCTTGATTCTTCTCCTCTTGGAGGAAACAGATCTGACTACGTATAAGGAAGCGATATTGGATATCGATTCGGGAAAATGGCAGGAAGCCATGAAATCCGAAATGGATTCAATGCATGCCAATCAAGTCTGGGACTTAGTTGAACTTCCTGAAGGAGTTAAACCTATTGGCTGTAAATGGGATTACAAAAGGAAGCGAGGGCCCGATGGAAAGGTGGAAACCTTTAAGGCCCGACTGGTATGAAAGGTTACACTCAACGTCCTGGGATTGACTATGAGGAAACTTTTTCACCAGTAGCCATGCTAAAATCCATTAGGATTCTTTTAGCCATTGCTATATCACGACTATGAGATATGGCAGATGGATGTGAAAAACACTTCCTAAATGGATTCCTTGAGGAGAATATCTATATGGAACAACCAGAGGGTTTCGTATCCAATGAGACTTCAAACTTGGTTTGTAAGCTCCAAAAGTCTATTTAGGACTTAAACAGGCATCCTGAAGCTGGAATATTTGTTTTGATGAGATAATTAGATTATCTGGATTCATCAAAACCAGGAAGAACCATGTGTTTATAAGAAAGTTAGTGGGAGCATGATAGTTTTCCTTAGTCTTGTATGTAGATGACATCCTTATCATAGGAAATGATATAGGAATGATGCAACATATGAAAGCCTACCTTTGCAAGAACTTCTCCATGAAAGATATAGGTGAAGCTTCATATATACTAGGTATAAGGCTCTACCGAGATAGAGTTAGGAAGCTTATAGGGTTGTCACAATCGACGTACATAGATAAG
>SKCR01007035.1:0-24118 GCA_019454045.1 Zanthoxylum bungeanum
ATTAATATCAGTTTAGCCGGGAAGGCAATCCAGAATGGAATCATTCGAGAATGAACAAGCCGGGAATGGCACTCCAAGAATGGAAACACAGTTCGAGAATGAACAAGCCGGAATGGCAATCCAAGAATGGAAATACTTTTCGAGAATGAACAAGCCGGGAATGGCACTCCAAGAATGGAAATGCAGTTCATGAATGAACAAGCGGCTGGGAATAGCACTCCAAGAATGGAGATACGGTTCGGGAATGGACCACCTCATAGTAACGGTTCGGGATGGACCACCTCACAGTAACAGTTCGGGAATGGACATCTCACAGTAACGATTCGGGAATGGACCACCTCACAGTAACGGTTCGGGAATGAACCACCTCACAGTAACGGTTCGGGAATGGACCACCTCACAGTAACAGTTCGGGAATGGACACCTCACAGTAACGGTTCGGGAATGGACCAACTTACAGTAACAGTTCAGGAATGAACACCTCACAGTAACGGTTCGGGAATGGACCAACTCACAGTAACGGTTCGGGAATGGACCACCTTACGGCAACGGTTCGGGAATGGACCACATCACTGCAACGGTTCGGGAATGAACCAGGGGTCGCAGCACCTCACCACCCAAATCAACTCAACACATGGTAAGTCAAGCGACAGCTGGCGAGCCAGGTAAGTAGAAATGCATTGCATAACTTTGATATGATTGTTCAAAGTCACACACTGCACAAGTCCCATCAAAGTGGGGGCGACTGTAGGCACTGCATTTTTACACATAAGTCCCTATGATGAGTCTCATTTTGGAGACACTACCTTTTAAGTCACGGAGGTCACGGAAAACGGATATCAGAAGGGGAAATTCAGAATAAACAAGGTTCACTGTTTTCGTTCGTGCTGCGTTCGTGTATGCGTTCGAACGGCAAAGAGATTGCGGGCGTTCGTGTCGCGTTCGAGGAAGCGTTCGAACGTGTCGGTAATTCTGGTTTTGCTGCTAGCCTCAACCCAAGCCCAATTAGCCCACCAAGCCCATAAGACACATCCTAATTAAATCAATATTAATTAAATTAAAAGTCAATTAATAAAATATCTAAACCAATCAAATAAAATCACACCAAGTTAAAATCAATCAACCAATATATTATTCCCAAACTTAAAATATTGTATGCCTAATCAACATAAACTAAATATTCAACCTTCCCTATCTAGCCAAGATTTGTCCCCCCTCAATCTAATCATTTCCTTGTCCAACACCAAATCAAATCCTCATTTTAATGCCAAATCCCTTCCTTGTGAGACAAGGTGTAGCCCTAGCCATTCTCTATATAAACAACCCTTCACCAACCTTCTCAACCCTAGCTAGCTCATACAGAACTCACACAAAAATCTCAACACAAAGAACCTTAACCTCTCGCGACAATAGCAACGAAAAGAACATAAGCAATTCCCTTCATCTCCTCCACTCCATAACCGAAAACAGGACCCTCATAAACCTCTACCCATCACCGAAAATCCCCCCATACAGCAGCCCTCCATCACCGAAAACATACCTCCAAACAGCAGCCCAAACACACCGAAACTGACCCAAACCAGTCCATAAGTCACGCCAAAACAGCAGTAATTTAACCCCTAAAACAACAGAAAAATACACTTAAAACATTCCCTAAAAACCTTAAAAACAGTAACTTAAAAACTGCATTCATAATCTTAAAAATAATCACACAAGACTGCACTAAAAACCCACACAAAAACTTGAAACAGTCCGTTGAAACGTCAAAACAAGTGACCTGAACAGCGAGCAGCAAAACGGAGGCCGAACAGTAGCAAATCGGAGTCAAAAGCAGCAGCAAAAGACGGAGAACGACGACTCCAAACAGTGAGACAACGAACGAGAACCATGAACCAGTGAACCGAAAGAGTTGCGGAGCATCCACCCTTCCGACGACCGTGTGCCGTACATCCGAGAGGTGATTTAAAAGGTTAGACCTGAGGGTACTTTTCACACTCATCTTTATTTGATTTTTGTTATTTATTTTGATCGTATTTTACTTATTTGTTAAATCTCGTTTGTGTATGATGTGTGTGTTGTGGTATTGGATGAATGAGAGATGTGTCAACTCTCGCGGTATATCGGATGGAAACCCGGACATAAATTTCATAGCCGATTCCGAATGGATGGTAATATGATCTGTACTCGGGACACAACTCCACGTACCGCTTGAGTAAACAGCACCCTCTTTTGTTTTGTGTTGCTTTTGTTCATTTATTTTTCGTCACTTGAATTCTGTATGTTGTTTATTTATGCATGATTCAATCGAGCGCATGGGCTTAGTAAGTGGAATGAAAGATCCCCTATGGGGAGAGGCTAAAGCCCTTTACAACGATGCTTTGCCGCGACGGTTGATGTGTGTTCGGTTGGATGCAAGATACGTTCAATCGGGCATACTTAGTTTGATATGATTGTCTTTATCTTTTTATGCATGGTTCAATCAAGCGCATGGGCTTAGCAAGTGGAATGAAAGATCCCTTATGGGGAAGGGTTAAAACCCTTTACCACGATGCTTTGTCGCGCCGGTTGATGTGTGTTCGGATTGGATGTAAGATGTGTTCAATCGGGCATACTTGGTTTTGATATGATTGGCTTTATTTTGTATGTATGATACGATCGAGCGCATGGGCTTAGTATGTTGGTCTAAAGGTCCTCTCTTTGAGAGACCAAGAACCCCAAAAGGCCACTTTTACGGCAGTACTTCGCCGTGCCCCTTTATTTTGTTGTTTATGTATTGCGTCCCATTTCATGGATCAGGTCTGTTCCCGTTCGAATGAGTTTACGAACGCAACTCGAACGCACATGCATTTTTGCCTTATCATGCATCAGGTCTCATTTCCGTTCGAACGCGTTCACGAACGCCATATGAACGTGAGCATTCTTTTTCATTTCCGTTCGAACGCGTTCACAAACGCCATACGAACGTGAGCATTCTGTTTCATTTCCGTTCGAACGCGTTATCGAACGCCATACGAACGTTAGCATTCTGTTTCATTTCCGTTCGAACGCGTTTACGAACACTACTCAAACGAGAACATTCTGTTTACCGTTCGAACGAGTCTACAAACGCTGCACGAACGCACACGGTAAACTGATCCTCTTGCATCACATTACGACATGTCCATCTTAGCATATAGTTAACCCTTTTCTATGTTATGCATTTGTATTACCCCTCTAGTTTTCTATTTCTGTTATGCGCTTAAATATCTCTTCTTAATATGCATGCTATTTGTTTGCGCTTCCGTGTTTACCAATGCGTTAATTGACTTGTACGCTTGCCGTATGATAATCCTTATGTATGCAAATTGAGACATAGATTACATGCAAATAGGCTGTATGCAAATTCGAATAATGTGTTACATATAAATTTAGATGAACCTGTTGATGTATGTATGTGAATGTAGAAGCATGATATTCTTAGAAATAAGTGTTACTTAAGCCTGATTAAATTATTATATAAATCCTTTCATTATAAGTGGCATAAGTAAAGGACCATTCCGAACCCAACGGTTTGAGGTCTTCCCTTGCGAGGGGTGAGTGCGGCCTTAAATCTCATTTTCCCGGTTCACACCGGGTGGCGACTCCATTATTCTCCGGTTTAGTCCCCCGCGGGCTACTCCGTACTCCCACCTAGGCCGCGAGCCAAGGACATCATGCGTCTCCCAGATTCCTGTGTTCCCACAATGAGGTATTGGCTTGTTGGGCCATTTAAACTGGGACGAGTATGTGCTTTATGGCAATTGGGCCAAAAGCTTCTAAATTGCCCATGGGCCAATCGTGTTTAGGCATTTTATCATTTGAAGTTGTTTAGCCCTGTTATCGCAAAAGTGTAAACCTGTTGGGCCTTTTCAACTGGGACAAGTTTGCATGTCGCAATAGTATGATTGAATGCTTTAAAATGATAATGGGCCGACTTATACATTCCATGCATCACACGTATTTCATGCATACACGCATCATGTTAACCTTGTGTCTCATAGATATCCGTTGGGTTAGAGAAGAAAGAAGGATTTGTCAAAAGAGTTTAGCAAACATGGATATGGGGAAAAGGAAGCTGAGAAACAGAAAAAAATTACGGCAAGAATAAAAAGACAATTGAAGGGGCCTTCTGCAAAAAAAAAAAAAAAAAAAAAAAAAGAAAAAAAAAGGAAAAAAAGGAAAAGAAAAAAAAAGAGAAAAAAAAACTTTGTTTGTTCTTAGTCCTTAATAGTTAGGCATAAGTACGATGATGAAATCGTTTGCTTTACGGTGAAATCTTAGAAACGATAAACTCTTCATGTGCTTTTATCTGATACTTTGAGAGATTGATCTATGTTAGACTCGTAAGCATTTTACTATAGGTTCTTAGCGGTGAAAACCTGAGTAGTTGGCAATGTGACTAGTTGAAGAAATTGTAGGTCGGTGAATGACCGTTTGCTTAGATGTCTATCTTGATTTGCTTATGTTATGATGTGTGGTATGATTGAAAATGAAAGAAAAGTCTATAAAGAAAAGAATTGAACCACCTATAACCGATAAGCGTGAAGCTACCCATGGGCGAGTATTAGGACCACCATGAGGAGAAATGCTACCTTAAAGGGTAGGTTTGTTGAAAAAAAAAAGTGAAAGAAAGAAAAAAAGAGAAAAAAAAAAGAAAAAAAAAAGAATTTCAAAGTGAAAAGAAAAAAGAGAGAGACAAAAGAGAAAGAAAACCATACCACACTGAGCACAGAAAAGCAACTACAGGCATAATTGAGACATCTAGGTTGGTTTGACCCATCGATCCCAATTTTTTGACGAAATCATTGAGTTGGCTTACCTGGGGATGAATCTGCAAAGAAACCTTTGTACACACACACTTTGAGTCTGGCTTAGATCATTTATTCAAAGGCTTGGATTTGAGTTGCATTGAATGTTGTGAAGGTTCTCTGGTTTCAATACTGGGCATTCTTTGAGGGCAATAATATGTGTAACTATTGGGATTATAGCATGTAATATAATATGATGGTATGGAATGTCACACCACATGGTTCACCTTGACCTATTACAAGCAGCGAAGAGCAGAAAGCTAAATCAAGACTGGGGGCGACCAGTCTACCACCTCGAAAATAAGGGAAACAATGAGATCTTGAGCCATGAGACAAAAGAGAACTAACCAATCACCAGAAGAGAACTGCAGAAGGAAATTGCAAGTAGACCCAGGGGGCGACCAAAGACTTTTGTAGGCAAGAAGCACCGAGGAGCACAAGGAATAGCTAACCCATCGGAATAGGAAACACATTCATGCATGCATGCATACACGTCATATACACATAATCTTTGTCTTGTTTTTGTTCACAGGTTTTAAAGAAAAGGAGAAAGCGACAAATGCAAGCCAACCAGAAACATCAACATAGCATCATCAGTTTCGGGAATGAATCCCAAGGTCGAGGCCCACATCAGTATCTGTTGGGGCGAGAGACCCATTTCAGTATCAGTCTAGGGGCGAGGCCCACATCAATATCAGTCTGGGGGCGAGGCCCACATCAGTAAAAGTCTAGGGGTGAGGCCCACATCAGTATCAGTCTGGGGGCGAGGCCCACATCAGTATCAGTCTAGGGGCGAGGCCCACATCAGTATCAGTCTGGCCCACATCAGTATCAGTCTGGGGGAAAGGCCCACATCAGTATCAGTCTGGGGGCGAGGCCCACATCAGTATCAGTTTGAGGATGAAGCATGGGTCGAGGCCCACATCAGTATCAGCTTGGGGATGAGTCCCAGGGTTGAGGCCCACGTCAGTATCAGTTTTGGGGATGAGTCTCAGGGCAAGGCCCACATAAGTATCAGTTTGGGGGCGAGGCCCACATCAGTATAAGTTCAGGGTTGAGGCCCACACATCATCAATGTCAGTTTTGGGGATGCGTCACAGGGTCGAGGCCCACATCAATATCAGTTTGGGGATGAGTCCCAGGGTCGAGGCCCACATCAACATCAGTTCAGGAATAAAGCCCAGGGGAATAAATCCCTATTTCAACACGGTTTTGGAACAAAGCCCACTCTCAACACAGTTCAGGAATAAAGCCCAGGGGAATAAAGCCCTATTTCAACACAGTTTGGGAACAAGACCCACAATCGGGACCAAGACCCGCAATTCAATTTGGGAACAAGACCCACAATCGGGAACAAGACCCACAATTCAATTTGGGAACAAGACCCACAATCGGGAACAAGACCCGCAATTCAATTTGGGAACAAGACCCGCAATTCAATTTGGGAACAAGACCCACAATCGGGAACAAGACCCCCAGCTCAATTTGGGAACAAGACCCTCAACTCAAATTGGGAACAAGACCGATGGGAACAAGACCTACAATTCAGGGAACAAGACCCTCAACTCAAATCAGGAACAAGACCCATAAATCGGGAACAAGACCCTTATCTCAACTCAATAACGGTTCGGAAATGGACCACCTCACAAGTAACGGTTCAGAAATGGACCACACCACCAGTAACGGTTCGGAAATGGACCACTATCACAACAGATGCCGAAAATGGCGCTCCAAAATGGAGCACACACAACAGATGCCGAAAATGGCGTTCCAAAATGGAGCACAAACAACAGATGCCGAAAATGGTGCTCCAAAATGGAGCACACACATAATACGCCAAAAATAGCGCTCCGAAAATGGAGCATAGTTCGAGAATGGACAACCACCAGCGACACCTCGGGTATTGGGTTTAACATGCTAGGTACGGCACTCCGGGTATGGAGATATTACAGCGACACCTCGGGTATGGGGTTTAGCATGCCAGGTACGACACTCCGGGTATGGAGATATTACAGTGACACCTCGGGTATGGGGTTTAGCATGCCAGGTACGACACTCCGGGTATAGAGACACTACTGCGACACTCTAGGTATGGAGACGCAACCGCGACACCTCGGGTATGAGGTTTAGCATGCCAAGTACGGTACTCCGGGTATGGAGACACTACTGCGACACTCTGGGTATGGAGACGCAACCGCGACACCTCGGGTATGGGGTTTAGCATGCCAGGTACGGCACTCCGGGTATGGAGACACTACTGCGACACTCTGGGTATGGAGACGCAATCGTGACACCTCGGGTATGAGGTTTAGCATGCCAGGTATGACACTCCGGGTATGGAGACACTACTGTGACACTCTGGGTATGGAGACACAACCGCGACACCTCGGGTATGAGGTTTAGCATGCCATGTACGACACTCCGGTTTGGAGACACAAATGGCATTTCAGGTATGGAGACACTACCGCGACACCTCGGGTATGGGGTTTAGCACGCCGGGTATGACACCACCAAATCATTCTGTTCGAAGCTTCAGGCAAGTCAGGTGGCAGCTGGCGAGCCATGTAAGTAAAAATTCATTGCATAACGTTGATTGGATTGTCATTTTCACACACTGCACAAGTCCCATCAAAGTGAGGGCGACTGTAGGCACTGCATTTTTTCATATAAGTCCCGATGATGAGTCTCACATAGAGACACTACCTCTTTAATTGTGGAAGCCGCGGGAAACGGACGTCGGAAGGGAAGAGTCAAGAATTGATATTTCTGTTGGATTTAATTCGCTGGATTAGCTTCGGGTTTGCTTGTTGGACCTCTGTTTCAAAACATATCCTTAGCCCAAACCCCCGCAAGACACACACCAAGCCCACACATCACCAAACCATACACCAAGCCCACCAAACTGAGCCGAGCCCACGCCCAAATCACTCTAAGCCATGCCCACTCACCTTCCAAATTAACAAAAACACATATTAAAGACATGCATAAATCAATCCAAATCCCTTTCCAAAATTAAAGAAATCGCATCAAATACTTTCCTAATCCACTTAAATTACATTCCCTAATTAAAAGATACAAATCAAATCATATCTCTAACTAAAAGAGAAGAAATCAAATTAAATCAAATCACTTCCCTAATTAAAAGATTTTTCCTTATCACACACTAATTAAAAATATCTCCAATAATTACACAAATCCTTTCTCTTTTCAAACAAGGTAAACCCCAACCCTTTGCCTATAAAAAGAAGCCTTCACCAACACATCAAACCCCTAGCTCATTCTTACGAAAACACAAAAAAAATAAACCTAGTCCTCACGCACCATAAATCGATAGCCCTCCTGACCTAGCACACTCGTACTAAAGGCACATTCAACAGCAACTTCACGCCGAGCCACCTTTAATAGCCACCTAACCCTCACGTACCCCACACAACAACTTTACGCATCAACACAAAGACATTCACCCACGTGCACACCACTGCCCTTCTACTTGACGCATCAATCAACCCTCTGAATTTCACGCACAAACCCTCTACAAATAGCCACAAACTGCCGAAAATAACCCCTCTGAACTGCACTGTTCTGCCCCCTATTGCACCTAAAAAACCTGCCCTGAAACAGTCCAAAATGCACTCCAAAACCGCAACAAAACTGTCCCTTAAAATAGCAAAAACAGTGACCAGAAAATACAGCGAAAACAGCAGTAAAACGGAGTAAAAACAGCAGCCCAAACAGCAAAACAGCGAAGGAAAATGTTGAACCAGTGAACCGGAGGAGTTGCGGAGCATCAACCCTTCCGACGGCCGTGTAACGCGCTTCCGAGGGACGACTTAAGAGTTTAGACCTGAGGGCACCCTTTTTATTTATTATCCTTTATCTTTTATTTATTTTATTACTTTATTTCGCATGAGTATTGTGGATTGGTGTATGATGTGATTTTCGGATTAACGGAATATGTGTTCTCTTTTGTGGTATATCGAATGGAAACCTGGACGTAAATTTCGTAGCCGAATCCGAATGGACGGTATTACGGTTTGCACTCGGGATACAATGCCACGTACCACTTGAGAGACACACATATTTCATTTCATCCAACCTTGTATTCAAGCATGATTTAGTCTAGTAGATTATTTATTTATTTAGCATGATTTAGTCTAGTAGATTATTTATTTATTTAGCATGATTTAGTCTAGTAAAATATATATTTATTTATTTAGCATGATTAGGACTAGTATGTTATTTATTTTAAAGCATGATCATATTATTTCTTTATGCATGATTTAGTTATTTTCTTTCGCAATAAGAGTTTAATTTACGTTTATGTTTAGATTGTTATTTATTTTTCGTGTTTGATAATTCAATATGCTCATAAGATTATTGTGTGATATTGTATGCTTGCCGTTATGATGACTTATTTTTAAAGCATGCAAACTTAGACATAGGATTTGTTCCCTTGAATGCAAACTAAGTATAGGTTATTCTTGAATATATTGCGTAGAGTCGGTTAAGTTATTGCACAAATCTTTTCATTACAAGTGGCATAAGTAAGGGACCATTCCGAACCCAACGGTTTGAGGTCTTCCCTTGCGAGGGGTGAGTGCGGCCTTAAATCATTTTCCCGGTTCACACCGGGTGGCGACTCCATTTTATTCTCCGTTTAGTCCCACGTGGGCTACTCCGTACTCCTAACCAGGCTGCGAGCCAGGAACAACGTCACCAATTTCTGTGTCCTACACTAAGCCACTTTCGTAGAGATCACAGTTGCATTTAGCATATACAACAAGCCTTTAAACCCCCTAGGTGTCCCTAGTGGACGATTTATAGTCTCGTGAGGGTTTACAATGACGATACCCACAAACGTCAATCAAATGTTCAATCAATGACACAAAACAAAAGATAAACAAAATAAACAAGTTAAAAAGTGAAATTCTTATCCAAGTTAACAGTTGTTTTCCTTCTTTCTAAATTACTAAAAAAGTAAATTCTCATATACTTTTTACCATTCTTCATACACACAACCAACACGGTATTAATCAATTCATTGTGCCCACAATATTAATAAGTGTAATTGAAAAATAGAGTAGTATTTCTTTCCTAAAGTTATATTGGAATTCACATCTTTTTGGCAATGAAACTTTTTTTACAACATCTTCAATCCTTGTAACGAGCTTTGGTCCAGTGACTCCCAAACCAGTTGGTTTTAGGGCACTTGTGTTAAGACACCTCTACAGACTAAATGCTCGGATCTCAGATGTTAAAGCTCTATTGTTTGACGTGAAATAATCAATGCTTACTGAGGTAAGATATCTGGTTACTAAGTAGAAACTTAATTATTAGTAACTCAGGCTCTACCGTTTGACGCGAACAATCACTGCTTGCTAAGACAAGATGTCCGGTTACTAGTAAGAGCGAGGTTAATTATTTATATACAGATTTTTTTATTCCATCACTTTTAGGTGCTACTTCCAAACAAACTAGAGAACTGAATATTATAAAATTTTCACTTATAACTCATGTTCGTATGTTATACCTGTATGTTGATAATACCTGTCAAATGAGCATATGAAGATCAAATTTAATCAATATTATGGAGAATTCCGAATTTAAATAATTTAGAAGGAAATAAACAAAAATTAACTTGTTACGAATTAAACTGAGATACGTCTCAGGAGCAGAAACTTCTTACTCAGCTATCTCAACACACAATTCCACTTGGTTAGTAAAATTAAAAATAAATAAATAAATTTATTTTTTATAAAACAAACAAAGCAAAAACAACAAAACGAAAAATAAAAACAAGATACTAATCAACTATTCCCTCCCCCAAACCTAATTGAGACATTGTCCCCAATATCTAAAAAGAAGAAAAAGAGTTTAGAAGGCGGTACCTAGTTAGCGTGGAATTGTCAATTGTATCTACATCTAAAAAGAAAATTAAAGATTAAGATCCAGATTTATTCTACGCTTCTTACCACGATCGTTATCAGACCAGTTCAACTTGGAAAGGATATGGTTAATTTTCGGTTCATAGGTCAAGAGTTAGTCAATTAAATTATTGGCTGTTTTGGCACTGAAAAAGATATCTTTTATGGGTTTTGAAAAAAATCCATTTCTTCTTGCATCTTCAAGAAAACACAAAAAGAAAGTCAAAAAATCCATCATATTAAACAGTCCAAATGGTTTTTGATGTATGTTCAAGTTTACCCAAGCTATTACTGTGAATATTTCCTCCATAGTGCCCAGGCCACCTGGTAAAGCAATAAACGCATCAGCATGATTAATCATTTCAAAAAGTCTTTCGGACATACTTGACACAATGCATTCCTCTCCGTTGGATTTTCAGATAAGATTTGTATCTGCCAAAGTATTTAGAATAATCCTCAAAACTTGACTGCCACCATCATGTGCGGCCTTTGAAACGTAACCCATCAGACCAAGATTGCCACCACCATATACTAAATGCATATTTCTCTCTGCCATAACTCTACCCAATTCTCTTGCTGCCTCAACAAATTCTGGTTTAGATCTAGAACTAGTTCCACAAAACACACAGATGTTAATGACTCCTCTTATTGAAGTTGCTTCCATTTTTTCTTTACTTTCTATAATCTGGATGTGTTGAATAGAGTAATGACGAGCTGAATTTATAGATCCTGAAAAAGGGTGAGTAATAATTGCACTAGTACCTGCCAAATGACAATTATTAGTTGAACAGTAAAATAAATCGTGAAAGTCAAAAAGTCTGGATCTTGTCGGCGAAAATAAAAGAACACAACAAAATAAATCACAACAATTAGTTAAAGACAAAGAAATCAAAACAATAATACGTACATGTAGTTGTGATTGTGGCTCACATCTTCCTCTGGTTTAACGTCCAGTAACTGATTGAACGACCTCTATGGGTCGGGGATAGGCTTCCCATCCAATTTTCTTATAAATTAGCAAACAGAGTCTTTTAAAGTCAGATTCCCGAGACTCAATTGTTGTCTTTCTCTTTGAAACTGTGTATATAAATTTCGAATTACGTGATGAACGTATCCACTGGGATGCATCTCAAGAGTCAATGATATGTCATCTAAAGACTCTTTACTCATGCTATCTGTAATGAATTTTATTTTATCTTCGTGATTTTCAGACACCATTCCAAAGGAACGACAACGAGTGTTACATGACCAACATGCACAATTATAACAAACACCTAATCGTTTAGCTCTTCTTTTCTTAGCATAGGTGCTTTTTCCTAAACCAGACAGAAATGAAATGAAAAATTCAAATGACTCACCTGCCAAGCGAACTCGTGCTTCAATTACCCAATAAATATCACTAGGAATACCTTGGATCATAAGAAGCCTCATTCTTTAAATGCGTGCTTTGTAAACTTTCATCATAGAGTTTTGGGGGAGAGAAGGGAAATGCTTGTGAAGTTTTGCGAGAATCTCCTTCATCTTGTCTTATGACTTTTCCTACAAAAATAAAACATAAAATAAAATACACAATATCTCAATATATACACAATGTATTGGTTTCTTTTCTGCTAGTGCTAAGTTTAAAGTCTTCAACCAGACATGATTGCCCAAATATTAGGTTGGATCGGCCAATGTGAGACTCTCATTTTGACGCTCGATGGATTCTCCCCAATAGTGCTTGACACGTTGGCTGTTGACCTTGAATATGTTGTTGAAGTTGGGGTTATGTATCTCAACTACTCCGTATGGTAACACTTTGGTGATCACAAATGGACCTGATTACCGTGATTTCAGGTTTCCAGAGAAAAGTTTTAACCTTGAGTTGTATAATATCACATGCTGCCCTGGTTCTAGGTGTCTGCGCACTATTTTCTGATCATGCCACTTCTTGTTTTTTTTCCTTGTATAGTCTGGCATTCTCATAAGCATAGAGGCGAAATTCATCTAATTCATCTAAAGTGGTTTTCTCCCCCACTGCTTGAAGATCAAAATTTAACTTTGTCAGTGCCCAATACGCTTTATGTTCAAGCTCCACAAGCAAATGGCATGCCTTTCCAAACACTAGTCGATATGGGCACATTCCAATGGGTGTCTTGAAAGCTGTCCGGTAGGTCCATAATGCATCATCCAATTTTTTAGACCAGTCCTTCCCCGTTGAACAAACAGTTCGCTCCAGGATTCTTTTGATTTCTCTATTGGAGATTTTGACCTGACCACTTGACTGTGGATGGTAAGCAGTGTCAAATTTATGAGTAACTTCATATTTGGCTAGGAGTGCATCAAAGTACTTGTTGCAGAAATGTGTTCCACCATCGCTGATGATTGCTTGAGGTGTTCCAAAGTGAGTGAAAATATTTTTCTTTAGGAATTGTAAAACCACTTTAGAATCATTTGATGGTAGTGCTGTTGCTTCCACCCATTTGGAGACGTAGTCTACTACAACCAGAATGTACAGGTTTCCATATGATGGAACAAATGGTCCCATGAAGTCAATCCTCCATACATCAAATATTTTGACTTCGAGAATGCCTTGGAGCGGTCCTTCATTTCTTCTCAAAATATTTCTCGTTCTCTGGTACCTATCACATTGAAGAACAAGTAAGTGAGCATCTTTAAACAATGTGGGCCAGAACAAACCTGATTATAGCACTTTGGCCGCAGTTTTATCTCTGTTGAAGTGTCCGCCATATGGAGATGAATGACAATGATGCATGACACTATTTACCTCTTCATGTGGTACACAATGCCACAATAACTGATCAGCACATCGCTTGAATATGTATGGCTCATACCAGATGTAATGCTTGACTTCACTGGAGAATTTCTTCATTTGCTGATGTGTCCATTACAACGGCCATTTTCCTGATACTATGTAGTTCACATAGTCAGCATACCACGAGACTTTCTGATGCTTGATGGAAAATAACTATTCATATGGAAAAGTTTCATTTATTGTCAGTTCATTGCCAGTTGTACCTTCATTTTCAATCATCGACAGGTGATATGCCACTTGATTTTATGTCCTCTTCCTATCTCGGATCTCCACATCAAATTCTTGTCGTAGAAGCACTCAACGGATCAATATGGGCTTGGCATGTTTCTTTGCTATCAGGTATTTGATTGCTGAGTGATCTGTGTAGACCACCACCTTGAGACCCAGCAAATAAGAGCGGAATTTGTCAAAAGTAAACACTACTGCAAGCAACTCATTTTCAATTATTATGTAGTTGAGTTGTGTTTTATTCAAAGTTTCACTGACGTAATAGATGGTGTTAAAAAACTTTCGCCTTAAGTTATCCAAAAACTGCACCTACTGTAAAATCACTCGCATCGCACATCACTTCAAAATGGAGCGTCTAATCTGGTGCTACTATGATGGGAGCAGAGACCAAATTTTATTTCAAGATCTCATAACATGGTGTGGCATTATGTGGTGAAGTGGAAAGACACGTCTTTCTCCAGTAGATTGCATAATGGTTTGGAAATCTTGGAGAAGTCTTTAATGAATCTCCTGTAGAATCTTGCATGCCCACGAAAACTTCGAATCCTTTGACATGATGATGGTGGAGTAGCTTCTCTATAGTCTCAATCTTTACTTTATCTACCTCAATTCCCTTATGTGAGATCTGTGTCTCAGGGCAATGCCTTCCTGCACCATGAAGTGGCATTTCTCCCAATTTAATACCAGATTGGTATCTTCACATCTTTGCAACACTTTTCCCAGATTTTACAAGCAGTGGTCGAACGAGTCTCCAAACACTGAGAAGTCATCCATGAAGACTTTCATGCTTTGTTCTATCATGTCTGAAAAGATAGCCATCATGCATCGTTGAAACATGACAGAAGCATTACAAAGCCTTAATGGCATCCTGCGGAATGCAAAAGTACCATACAAGCATATGCAAGTGGTTTTCTCCTGATATTCTGAGGTGATGGAAATCTGATTGTATCCCGAGTAACCGTCCAGAAAACAGTAGTAATCATGCTCCGCCAGTCTGTCTAGCATCTAGTCAATGAATGGTAGCGGGAAACGATCCTTCCATGTAGCTTTGTTCAACTTTCTGTAGTCCATACACACTCTCCATCCAGTCACTGTTCTTATTGGAATCAGCTCATTCTTTTCATTAGTGATTACAATCATTCCTCATTTCTTGGGTACACATTACATAAGGTGTACCCAAGAGCTGTCAGAGATGAGGTAGATGATGTCTGCTTCTAACCATTTGATGATTTCTTTCTTCACTACCTCATTCATGATTGGATTTAGCCTTCGTTGATGCTCCACTTTGGCTTTGTACTCATCGTTCATCAAGATTTTATGCATGCAAAATGATGGACTGATGCCTCGAATATGTGTTAGAGTCCAGCCAATAGCTCTTTTGTGCTCGCGTAGCACTCTCAACAACTTATCTCCATGCACCCATGTTAGAGACAAAGAAATAATAACAGGTAAATCATAAGAGTTTTCCAAGTATGCATACCTAAGATGGCTCAGAGGTGGCTTTAGTTCCAGCTGCTGTGGTGGTTCTTCAATCGAGGGCTTGACTCACCCTTTTGTCGGTTGTTCCAAGGTTTCACCTGTGGTGTCGATCTGAAGCGAGAGGTTCCATCAAGATAGTTTATACATTCCAGAATATCATCATCTAATTCTTTATCAGTCATGTTGGTGATGCATGCTTCAAGTTTATCAGTGAAAAGTTGCATTGCATATGTATCCTGGATGACACTATCTATTACATCAATTCTAAAGCATTCCTCCTCATTTTCGTCATTTGGAAACTTCATGGCTTTAAACACGTTGAATGTTACTTCCTGGTCCTACACCCTTATGGTTAGTTCACCTTTTTGTACATCAATGATGGTTTGACATGTAGCCAAGAATGGTCTCACAAGGATATGGGTACGTCTCTGTCTTCATCCATGTTCAGGACAATGAATGAAATCTTCTGGGAAAATGAATTTGTCCACTTTGACAAGCACATCTTCCACTACCCCTATTGGATATGTGAGTGATCTGTCAGCAAGTTGCAGAGTGACTGAGGTGGGCTTTGCTTTTCCAAGCTGTAGTTTCCTATAAATAGACAAAGGCATCAAGTTAATGTTAGCACCCAAAACACATAAAGCCTTACCGAAGTAATAGTTCCCTATAGTGCAAGGGATGGTGAAACTGTCAGGATCCTTCAACTTTGGGGGGAGCTTCCTCTGAATGATGGCGCTGTATTTTTATGTCAGTGCTACAGTCTCGTAATCTCCCAATCTTCGCTTTCTTGACAGAATATCTTTCATGAATTTGACATAACTAGGCATTTGCTCAAATGCTTTTGCAAATGGAATGTTGATGTGCAGTTTTTTGAAAATTTCCAGAAATCGAGCGAATTGTTTGTCCAATTTGTGTTTCTTGAGACGTTGTGGAAAAATTGGTGGTGGAGTAAATATTTCTCGATCATTTTCTCTTCACTTATTTTCCTCCATCTTTGGATCTGCTTCATTTCTTTCTTTTGGAACTTCCTTAGTAGATGTATTGACTCCAACATCCTTATTAATTTCAGTGCCACTTTTTAAGGTGATAGCTTGGCATTGCTGATTCCCTATGCTCCTTGGATTTGGTTCTGTGTCGCTAGGAAGGGTTCTTTGCGGTCTGTAACTCTGAGCATTGGCCAGTTGTCCCAATTGATTCTCCATTGCCTTCATAGAAGTTGCTTGGCTTTGAAACATAGTATCATATTTCTCTTCTTGCTTTTTCATCTGGGCAAGAAAATCTGCTATTCCTGGCAAGCAAATATACTATTCCTTGCTCTTTTTATACACCTGGCCTTTATTCTGCTGTTGGAATCTAGGTGGTGGGTTATTCTTTTGCCCCGAAGTATTGATCCATGCGAATTTGGGATAATTCCTCCAACCTAGGTTGTAGGTATTGGAGTATGTATTGTTTCCTTATCTGTTGAAGTTGCTGACATAGTTCAAAAATTCATCATGTGGGTTGTGAAATTCTGCCTCTGATACTCCTCCATATGGTGCACTTCTGGATCTAGTATTGACTTGCATGCTAAGAATTTCCAAGCTTTTGCAAATTTGATCCAGCTTGGCATTCACAACTGTGTTGGCTCATACTTCATGGATTCTTGCTACTAGATGGATCATACTTCTTTATGTTGGCCACACTGAATTATTGTTAGCCATTTCTTCTATTAAGTCCCAAACTTGATCTTCTCTTTTTGTCATTAATGCTCCTCTAGCAGCAAGAGCATCTACTGTGGTTTTCATCAATCTGGTAAGCCCATTGTAGAAGGTTTGGACTTGTAGCCACTTTGCAATCTCATGTTGAGGACATTTTCGGAGTAATTCCTTATATCTTTCTCATGCTTCACAGAGGGATTCTGAGTCGTGTTGCATAAAGGATGTGATGTCGTTGATAAGCGGTAAATATATCAATATTTACGTCCCTTATACTTAATATTTTGTATAGTTCATCGGGTATTGTGAATATTTTGATGTGTTTTGTGTTATTTTGTTGATAAATAAAATAACAGGACTCTCTGAAATCAAATCAGTGCTTAAACGGCGAAAATCGGATCAAAAAGGGAAAATTGGTAAACTTTATGTTCACGCGTCGCGACGAGCAACTCCTTTGCATCGCGACGCGCCACAATTATGCAGCCTACCGACACACGTCATCACTGACGTCATCACCATAACCCACGTCGCGATGCAAAACCCTCAACGCGTCACGACGCTAAGCCAATAATTTTATCGATAGCCACGTGTCATCATCGCATCGAATCAATGGCGCTCGGGGTAGAATTTTGCCTATAAATTGAGGCTGAAATCAGAAGGAAAATTCATACATTCTTCTGGGGATTTTCTTAGAAATACTAAGAAGATTGTATCTTGTTTGTTTATTTACAGCTTTCTGTATTTAATTTTTTATTTTACGCATAATAGTTTCTTTATTTTACTTTTCAGTCTTTATTTTTACTTTTCAGTATGAGGAGGTAACTCCCCTCTGCTGGGATTAAAAGTAAAGCTTTTATTACTAATATTTAGATTAATCTCCTTTAATTATAATATATAAACTATTAAAACCTGACATAATGGGATACCGCCTCTAGACCCGGCCGGCGGTTCGGTTCCGGTTCCACACTTAAGTGGAACCGAAACACCGAACCGAACCGGAACCGAACGGTTCGGTTCAGGTTCAGTTCGGTTCACATAATTTTTTTTTTTGAAATTAATTAATAATAAATAGATGAGATTAATTTTATAAATAAAAAAAATTTATTACATTGAAGAGCTTGAGCTTAAATTTTTAAAAATTTAAGTTGCATACGTATCCTCCAATGGTGAGAGGAATCAAAGCTCACGTAGTTCCATTACAAGTTTTAGACATATCCCCTTTGTAAATTATAATTTTACAATTATCAATCATCATTATCAGTTGATCCTTCGGCTCCGGTTCCGCTTGCACTTGATGCAGAAGCATTATCGAACAAATCTTCAAAATCATCGGGGGCATCTTCTTGTTGTCTCAGATCAGCTCGAGTCCAATCATCCATAAAAGCTGTTGCTTCTAGAGTGCTTGGATGTAATGAAGATCGCCTAGCTTCCAATATATTACCTCCCAAGCTGAAGGCTTGCTCAACCGCAACGGGGAAATAGGTGCTGCCAAGATCTCTTTAGCAATAATAGATAAAACAGGATATATATTTTGATGCCGGTTCCACCATTCAAGGATTTTAAAATTTTTACTGCATAAACTTTCATTAGAAAACTCAAAATTTGTAGATAAACTATTTAAAACAGGATATTATAAGAGAATTGTATTGAAGTAAGATTGAGAATAAGAGAATTATAGAAAATGAGAGAGTTGAGAATTTGATGTGATGAAATTATGAAAAATGAATCATATTTATAGAATTTTAGAATTTTTTTGATACCAAAAATACCCCTAAATATAACCTTTTATTACCGTTATTAGGGGTACATTAGTATTTATATTTTATATAATAAATATAATTTTTATTTTTGATTTTTTTATTGCGTAGGGTTCCTGTTGGAACCCTACGGTTCCAACAAGAACCGTCCGAACCGGTGGAACCGTACGGTTCCACCTGTCCCCTTCCGGTTCGGTTCCAGAACCAGAACCGGAACCTGTTGGAACCGGAACCTTCCGGTTCCAACCGGTTCGGTTTCGGTTCCGAACCGGAACCTTGGCCGGGTCTAACCGCCTCTATGGTCGGTTGGACTTAATTAAATTGCTTTTAACCTGACTAAATTAGATATCACCTTTATGGTCGGTTGGAATTAATCATAAATTTGACTTAATCAGGATACTGTCTTTATGGTCGGTTGGTAATGTCATGCAAAGTTAATATATTATAATAAGGGAAATATCTAAAATAGAAGTAATAAAAGTGGATCCTCTAACCCCCAACATTTTCTTTATTGCTTTATTTACCTTTTTAATTTCCAAGCTATACTTTATGTCTTTTACTTTATTTAAGCTCTTACTAGTCCTAGATATGTGTTGTCACTAAATAACATATCTGAGGTTGTGATGAATTCCAATATCACCGGTTTATAAAAGGTTATTTCTTGTTCCGGGTAATATAAAGGTTTATTTATTAAGTCTTAAGTTTAATGCTTCTTGTTAACTGGCCATTAATAAGATTGATGTGGTAAACTTAAAATAAACTTGACGAATGCATTTTAGGTTTCAGCCTTAGACTTAATAGCTCACGATCTTCCTTAAGGATTAGATACCCCTGAATAGATTTCCTTCCATGATAGACAAATACCTGTCAGGCGGGGGTAGCCACAATTGGAACTTAATCTTAATGAATTCAGGTAACTTGGTTAATTGGGTTATACTGGGTGTTTGCATCTGACCATTGACATAGGCTTTTGTATATCTTCGTGTTCCAGGTTAATAAACCAATATATTATACAAACATGAGACAACCACTTCATCTTTAAATGATCTTGGAAGGACTCATAACCCTAGATAGTCTTATAATATTGACTCTTCCCTTAATTTACTTTTGCACTGTTTTATTTACTTGTTTTAGTAAAAATCATCATCCAATCAACAAACCAATCTATTAGGTACTTGTAAACATTTAACTTCATAAATTAATAGCTTAGGTATTAAGTCCTCGTGGGATCGATACATTTTATACTACTTGAGCGATATGTGCGCTTGCGTTACGTGAGTGATTTCACCGATCAAGTTTTTGGTGCCATTGTCGGGGACTTATTTATCTTTCACTATTAATTTTGAGGTTAGATACCTTTACCTGTGTCTAATTTGCTTTTACTTATTATTTTTATTTTCTTGTGTTTCTGGTTCACAGACACTACATGAGAAGAACCAGAAGCTTTGAAATCCGTCTGCTTGACCCTGAAATTGAAAGAACAATCAGACAGTTGAGAAGGGAAATGTGAGAAGGCCAAGAATCACTGATCAACTTGGAACCTGAATCTTTGGAGGTTCTACCATCAATTCCCATTCGAGACAGAACTATTTCGGTGGTTGACGGCTTCATTTCATGTATTGTACTTCCTCTATTACCAGCAAATACGTGTGACATCAAAACATGCTTCCAGATGATACAACAGTCACTTCAGTTTGGGGGGAATGCAACTGAAGATCCTAATGCCCATATCAGCAACTTCTTGGAAGTTTGCGGCACATTCAATTACAACCGAGCGGAAGAAGAAGCAATGAGACTGCATGTGTGCCCATATTCCTTGAAAGCTACATTCACTACCAGCAGGTTCCATCACAACTTGGAACACTCTAGCCACAAAATTCCTTGCAGTACTTTCCCCCAGCCAGAACTGTAAAACTTAGGAACGACATTACATCCTTTGTACAACATGACTCAGAATCCCTCTGAAAAGCTTGGGAAATATACAAGGAGTTACTCAGAAAATGTCATCACCATGAGATTGCAAAATGGCTACAAGTCAAAACCTTCTATAATGGACTTTTTGGGCTAATGAGAACCACAATTGATGTTGCTGTTGGAGGAGCTTTAATGACAAAAGGAGAAGATCAAATCCAAGGAACCGAGGGAATGAGCAATATCAAGCCATTACTTTGAAAAGCGGTACCGAAATCAACAAAGACGTTGGAATCAAAGCATCCACTGAGGAAGTTCCAAAAGAAAGCAGCGAAACAGCACCACAGATGGAGGAAAGAGAGACAAAAGAAAATGATCAAGAAAAATTTACTCAACCTCCACATTTTCCACAGCGTCTCCAGAAAAGTAAACTAGACAATCAGTTTGCTCGATTCTTGGAGATCTTCAAAAAGTTGCATATCAACATTCCATTTGCAGAAGCGTTGGAAAAAATACCCAGTTATGTCAAATTCATGAAAGACATTCTGTCACGAAAAAGAAGATTGGGAGATTATGAGACAGTAGCATTGACAGAAGAATGCAGTGCCATCATTCAGAGGAAGCTTCCCCCAAAGTTGAAAGATCATGGCAATTTCACTATCCCTTGCACCATATGAGAACATTACTTCGGTAAGACATTGTGAGATTTAGGTGCCAACATTAACTTGATGCCTTTGTCTATTTATAGGAAATTGCAGATTGGAGAAGCAATGCCCGTCTCAGTTACTCTGCATTTTGTTGACAGATCACTCATATTTCCGAGAGGTGTAGTGGAAGATGTATTGGTTAAAGTCAACAAATTCATTTTCCTTGCGGATTTCATTATCCTTGACATGGAAGAAGACAAAAATGTACCTATCATCATCGGGAGACCATTCTTGGCTACATGTCGAACTGTTATTGATATACAAAAAGGAGAACTAACCATGAAAGTGCAGGACCAAGAAGTTACATTCAATGTTTTCAAAGCCATGAAATTCCCGAATGATGAAAATGAGGAGGAATGTTTCAGAATTGATATTTTAGATAGTATCATCCAGGATACTGATGCAATACAACTTCCTACGGATAAACTTGAAGCTTGCATCACCAACATGACTGACAACGAGTTAGATGATGAAATTCTAGAACGTATCAACTATCTTAACAGACCATTTCACTTCAAATCGACACCACATGTGGAAAGTTTGGAACTACCGAAAAAAGAGCGAATCAAGCCCTCGATTGAAGAACCACCACAGCTGGAACTAAAGTTACTTCCGAGCCATCTCAGGTATGCATTTTTAGAAAAATCTTCTTATTTACCTGTGATTATTTCTTCATCGCTAACATTGGAGCAGGAAGATAAGTTGCTGAGAGTGTTACGAGAACACAAGAAAGCCATTGGCTGGACTATAGCAGACATTCTGATGAACGACGAATACAAAGCCATAGTGGAGCATCAACGGAGACTAAATCCAATCATAAAGGAGGCCGTGAAGAAAGAAATTATCAAATGGCTGGATGACGACATCATTTACCCCATCTTTGACAATACTTGGGTGAGTCCTATGTAATATGTGCCAAAGAAATGAGGAATTACTGTAGTCACAAATGAAAAGAACGAGCTGATTCCAACAAGAACGGTGACTAGATGGAGAGTATGTATGGACTACAGAAAGCTGAACAATGAAACAAGGAAAGATCATTTCCCGTTACCATTCATTGACCAGATGCTAGACAAACTGGCGGGACATGAATTCTATTATTTTCTGGACAGATACTCGGGGTATAACCAGATTGCCATCGCCCCAGAAGATCAGGAGAAAACCACTTTTACATGTCCATATGGTACTTTTGCTTTCCGCAGAATGCCATTTGGACTATGTAATGCTCCTGCCACATTTCAACGTTGCATGATGGCCATCTTCTCAGACATGCTGAAACAAAGTATGGAGGCTTTCATGGATGATTTTTCTGTGTTTGGAGACTCATTCGACCACTGCTTGTAAAATCTGGAAAAGTGTTACAAAGATACGAAGATACCAACCTGGTACTCAACTGGGAGAAATGCCACTTCATGGTGCAAGAAGGCATTGTCCTAAGACATCACATCTCACAAAAGGGAATCGAGGTAGACAAAGTAAAGATTGAGATAATTGAAAAAATACCTCCACCATCATCTGTCAAAAGGATTCGGAGTTTTCTCGGACATGCAGGCTTTTACAGGAGATTTATCAAAGACTTCTCCAAGATTGCTAAACCTCTATGCAATCTGCTGGAGAAAGACGTGCCTTTCAACTTCACCAAAGAATGCCACGAAGCTTTTGAAATCTTGAAACAAAAGCTGGTCTCTGCCCCCATCATAATAGCACCGAACAAGACCCTTCCATTTGAGCTGATGTGAGATGTTAGTGATTTTACTGTAGGTGCAGTTATGGGACAACGCAAAGCAAAAATTTCCATACCATTTAATACTCCAGCAGAACTCTGAATGACGCTCAACTCAACTACACAACCACTGAAAATGAGTTGCTCGTAGTTGTGTTTGCTTTTGATAAATTCCGCTCATATCTGCTGGGCCCCAAAGTGGTGGTCTACACATATCATTCAACAATCAAATACCTGATCACGAAGAAAGATGCTAAGCCCAGATGATCTGTTGGGTGATTCTTTTGCAAGAATTTGATGTTGAGATCCGAGACAGGAAAGGGACAGAAAATCAAGTGGCAGATCACTTATCGAGGCTCGAGAATGGAGAAACAGCTGGCAATGAACTGATAATCAAAGAAACATTTCCGGATGAACAATTGTTTGCCATGAAACAACATGATGTCCCTTGGTATGCTGACTATGTAAACTATATAGTATCGGGAAAATGGCCATTGGAATGGACTCATCAGCAACGAAAGAAGTTCTTAAAAGAAGTCAAGCACTATATCTGGGATGAGTCGTACCTGTTCAAACCTTGTGCTGATCAATTACTGAGACATTGTGTTCCACATGAGGAGGTCAATAGTGTCTTGCAGCATTGTCATTCATTACCATACGGTGAACACTTCAGCGGAGATAAAATTGTAGCCAAAGTCCTATAGTCAGGTTTGTTCTTGCCCACTCTGTTTAAAGATGCTTACTTATTTGCTCTTCAATGTGACAGGTGCCAGAGAACGGGAAATATTTCCAGGAGAAATGAAGGATCTCTGCAAAATATTCTGGAAGTGAAGATATTTGATGTATGAGGGATTGATTTTATGGGACCCTTTGTTCCATCATTCGGAAACTTATACATACTAGTTGCAGTAGACTACGTCTCCAAATGGGTTGAAGAAATAGCACTGCCATAAAATGATTCAAAAGTGGTGATAAAATTCATTTAAAAGAATATTTTCACTCGCTTCGGAACACTTAGGGCAATTATCAGTGATGATGGCACACATTTCTGCAA
>SKCR01007036.1:0-24867 GCA_019454045.1 Zanthoxylum bungeanum
TCTAGAATGACAATATATCATCAAATGATCAAATGAACAAATATTACAATAATATCATTCAAATCAACTTCACACATGCAATAAGCCTCCAATTCCATCCTCCAAATCCAAAAACCCTAAATTCTAATAAGTAAGTAAACCCTAGAACTATTCTAGTAATTCAAGAACAAGAAACTAATTTTCTAAACTTAAGAATATTAAAGATTACCTCTTAATCTTCAACTTTTCCTTAAGCTTTTCTTGAATTTTCTTCACTTTCTTCTTTTGTTGAATCATCAAACATGATTTGGAAGCTATTTGGAGGAGTATTTTCGGCTAAGCTTGCTTAGAAGAAGAAAAGAAAATTTTCCCCTTTTTAAATCATCATTGCCGACTTACCAAGGGTATTTTGGTCAATTTTTGCATAAATTAATTTGATCCAAAATCAAATTAATAAATCATGCCACATGTCACCAATTAATAATAAGCATGTATGATAACAATTATCACAAATGAAAATTATATAATTAAATTAAATATAAAGTTAAAGTAGTGAAAAATCAAATTTAAAACTTTAACCTTAAATTTAATGTCAAGTGTAACCAATAATAATTAAACATATATTCCATAACAATTATGAAATATATATATATATATATCAATTAATCATTTAAATATTTAACATTTAAATATCTAAATAATTAATTAATAAAATTATTAATCCATATGTATTTTATTTACATTAAATAAAATAGTATAGAAGTGAAAAGTGTCAAAATCTCATTTGACAAATAATTAATGTGTATCTAATCAAATTATGTATGAGATACAAATACATAATAATTATGATTGACCAAAAAATGTCCCTATGTATGTGTTTTCGTTTAACCGTTTAAACGATTCAAATTAACTCACTTAATCCGAAGAAGTGTTATGAATAATCTGTATTATTCATAACGCGTTGCCCAAGTGTTCAACGAGTACACTTCATATTGTGGGACTCTCTAAGTTTAGGTTTATCCGTCACGAAATCTAATTTCGTGTCCATAATTCACCCACTCATGAATTATGACGACCACAGATAATCTCGCTAAACTATGCAAGTCAAGGTCATTGTATACGTATAATCCCTCCGTCGCAAGCTATCCATATTATACATGGGATATAGATAAGAACGTCAAATCCTTATGGTCTAATATAGTCGACTTTCAAATTTACAATCTCTAAATAATACTCGGAACTTACTTCCGAATTTATACCACTGCCATGGATTTACTAGATCGCAAACACGTGTAGGATGTCTATGCCCTGTACACATGACTGACAGATTCTATCTTGATATGCACTGGTTATCATGAGCATCAGTCCATACCCAATGAACAGACGGAGGTCTGATCTTAATAGATCGGTGACGTGACTGCCATCAAAGTGTGGAGGATAACTCATATATCCCACTGTGGTATCTCAAGTCGAAGGACCAATATGCTCGCTCAACTCGAGAAGATTCATATTGACGTTAGTGTACCATCTATTAGGAAATCTTCAGTGAGTCGTTCAGTGTTTATCAAATAAACACCTACATGTCTATACGGTCTCCCGAGACTCATTGTTCATTGGGATAAACTATCGGAAAAAATCACGATATACAACATATACTGGTCTCAACGAATTTTACTAACCGACCCGTGTTAGTAAATCTTGACCAAGAACTTTATTTAAGGATATACAACTTATAGTGACGCTTCCCAATGTCAATTACAAACAACGTTGTAACTGCGCACTACGTTGTAAATCTTAGGGTCTTTGTCTAATATACATGTATCACTAAATCAGATTTAGTTTCAATCTAATCATAATTAGATATCTAATCGTAATTAGATCGAATATGTATATAAGAGACAAGAGGTGCTACCATTAAATCGTATTTATGTCTGATTCATGAATACGATCAGTTGTGACAGCTTTGGTACGTTCACAAGAGGCGTATCAAGGCTTCACTTGTCAATGACAAACTCAAGCTACCAATGTAGTCCTGACAGCTTTGGCACGTTCAGGATTTCCACTTTCACATGAATTTGTCTCTTATCATATAAGTTCTACCGGCGCAAATGAACTACCTTCAACCATAACTGCACAGCTTTGGCACGTTACAGCCATAGCATTATGAAAATATTTACATCCGTATTGACAAGGCGGACGAAGAAACAAGTATTCCTAATACCAGTCACTTTATAAATCCTTATTTAACGGGGATTTTCCTAAAAGATGTATTTCACTTTATTTAATCAAATTAAATAAATACATGCATGAAAAAGGTAAAGATTAGATTAAATATTAAATTTAAAGGGCTAATCATATCAAGGGTACATAATCAGACTCTCTCTGATACCATTTTGTTGGGGTCATATCAAGGAGGCGCAGCGGAAGGAGTGCGGTTCGGGCGAAATCGTAGTTTAAAATTTTTTAAACTTAAGAATGAATTAATATAGAAACACCGCAAAATATTTTTGCGAAAATATTTTTCCGCAAAATAGCATGAAATGCGTTTCCGGCCGAACCGACCAACCAATGCACATGGGGACTGCCCAGGTCAGCCCCAAAAATATTTGGACAGTTCGTGGGCTGCCCGAACAGTGCCCAGTTCACTGTTTGGGCAGCCGTTACCCTGGTAACTCCGTTTTTCGTCGTTTTCGTGTATTTTCTCTCCGAAATAATTTCCGATAAATATGTTTCTTGGGCAATTAAAATAAACCAATTTATTCTAATTACTCAACAAATAAAAACTGAATTTTTATCTAAAAAATCAGATTTATCATTAATTACCGTGAGACCCCTAAACTTTATATTTTGATCATTTTGGTCCTTAAATTGTCAAATACATATTTAAGTGATTCCAAATCAATCCCAAAATGATTTATACATGTCTAATACATGAAAATACAATTTGCAACAAAAATTCAAAATTTTTCTGAAATTGTTGAACAGCCCCAATAATTTTCAGGATTTACAATTTGGTCCTTTTAGTTCAAAACATGTCAAGATCAAATCCAATCAATCCCAAATTTAATATACATCATATATACATCAAATTAAATCATATATATGAAAAGACCCAAATTTGGAAAGGGTTATGAACCCTAATTTTACAATTTCTTCAAATTGACAAAATACACCAAATTAAACAAATTCAATACTTTAATCCAATCTTTACCAAACCAGACAAGTCTCACCATCATGAAACAACTCAAGAATAATTCTAGGTCATTTATGAATGGCTAAGAAACTCTAAAATGGCAACTTCTCCATCAAATGGCTTAAAGATTATTAAATGAACAATTTCATTCAATCTTTAATTAACATACATCTTTCAAACAAGTTTACAACCATGTAATTACATACATAAGAGTAGAGAAAATTCTAAGCAACATATATTGAAGCTTAGATACTTAAAAACAATTTTCTAATTAAAGAAAATTAAGAAAAACTTGCAAATTCCAAGCTTGGATCAAGTTTTTTCTCTTTTTCTTTCACTTTTCTCTCAACCTTTTCTTTGTAATTATTTTGATAACTTTTGTAATTGTTGAAAATGAAAACAAAATAATTTTGTTTAAATCATTTCCCTTGGCCGAAATTATCAAGAAAATTAAATAACAATTATTTCAATTTTTGTTTGATTTTCATTGGCACTCATTTTACTTTAATAAAGTTAACATTTATCTTTGATAAAATAAATACACAAATGGACCAATGGTATCAAGCCATTTAAAAGAATAAATCATGTAAAAGATATTTTGTTATTTAATTAATTTAATTATTTAACATTTAAATAATTAAATATAAATATCCTAATATTTGTAATATATTTACTTTAAATATTGAAATACATATATATAAATGATATATGTCAAATATCACTGTTGGAGTTTCTACGGCCCCGAGGATCGAATAACAAGCAAGAAATACATGCGAATACATACGACGAAGTTGCGGAATACTTACATCGATCGGTTGAGCGATGCGGTGATAAACAGAAATTGATTTTATGCCTACTGCAGCTCACGGCAGTGCACTGCAACTTGGTCCTCCATTTTCGGTTTTGGATCATCTTCCAAGCTCCAAGCTTTGTCATGGTGATTCCAAGCTCATGGGTGGACTTCCCTATCACCTTCGCATGTCTCTCGGAGTGCTAGCTCTTGATGTTTTTGCCACAAAAACATCACTTTGGCTTCCCCTAGCTCACGGCACTGAGCAAACCAGAAGAGAAAATAGGCAGCCCCTTGGGCGTGTGAGAAGAGAGAAGGAAGAGAGAGTTGTGTGTGTTTTTGGTTTCCAAAACCTTATGCCAAAAATCAAGACCAAAAGTTGTATATGGCTTTCAAAAGTCAACAAGATTTGGAGCCAAAATTTGGCAATTAATGCACACAACCACCTTCATCAACATCTATCACTATTCACATCAATCAAGTGACAAACTGTGACATCACTCAAAGTGACATGTGATTTGACGCTTGATGTGACTAATGATTTGACGCTAGATTTGACTTGCGTGCCGCACTCGAATTCGAAATGCGAATGCGCTCGTAAACAATCTCGGGCTCGGGTTCGCTAATTCCAAATTAACAAATTTTCTGTTGCGACGTAATTAATTAATTATGCCTTGCAAAATCACTATTCACGTCGCTAACGAATTAATTCTAAATTAACTCGTTTGCCCGAATTAAAATCTAATTTTAATTCGCGTCGAAATCCAATTTCGTTAATATATCGAATATATTAATTAATCGATTAATTCCAAATTAATCGTTTTCTCTCTTTCTTTTTGATATTTTATCCCAGATAAAATATCTCTGCAATTAATCCCAGATTAATTTTCTCTCTCATGATTAATTATCCCAGATTAATAAAGTGGCGAGTTATACGTCATCGGTGAATCTTCGGGAAGCGACCCATGAGATCCCCGGATATGTTGGCAGTAAATATGGTCGTCAGACTATCCGAACACGTAAGTACCTAGTACTACGTTTATACCGATTTACAAGACAAGTTGGCTTCTAGCAAGCGCCATGCCTACCCAATTTCCAGAAATATCCTTACAGGAATATAAGGATCTATATCAGGCGTAGTATACGTAGTATTGCATATTTCGATCCAGTATCGGATGATGACATGCAAGGCCTGGGGCTGGTACAGTGTCTGCCCCGTACGAAGCATATATCCGATGATGAGCAACTAGTCTCTTTTTATCGGATAATCATGACCAAGTCATATTATCCCGATGGTTTGCAACCCTTTAGAGAACCAGTTCTGTATCCCTACGCGATCATCATCTCCATATGACTGGAGTGATACTTCTCCATCTTGACATCACACCCAACACACTACGATTCTCAATATACCCAGCAGAGGCGTACACAAACCCTGTTAAAGCCCTGGATGACCAAACCAAAGTATATTTATTGTCGCAAGTATTAGCGGTGCAAGTCTCAGGTTTAATACCAAATACACATACCCTGATTTTGGGACTTCCATAGACACATAGTCATACTACCAATGGAATTCTGAGGGGATCTATCCAGAGTGAAGCTGTTTTCCCCGTACCATCGGTAAACACAACCTCCTATTACACTTGCATGAGTATCCTATACCCAAATATATGAGAACTATGCCGTTTGTGCCCTCACAACGCGCACAAGTGTAATACTAGTCTTTTTACGTATTTATCGATGTCCAATCTCGATAATACTCTGACAAGGGATATTTAATGATTTATCCTTCGTGGATTGATATTGTCTCATATCATTCTCAATCCAGGAACAAATCATAAGGACCCTCCTATTATTTATACATCTTGGTGATCTAATCACAAATGATAAGAGTGCAATCTCCTTTGTCACATAGTTAATTTGTACAACAACAACCATGATTTGTACAAATAGTGACATTATGGCCATAATTGTCTAACAATCTCCCACTTGGCCTATAGCCCGTCATCGAGTTCCTAACACCCGAACTATGTATTGTTGGCTCAAACTGCTGAGAAAAGCTTTGGTCAGCGGATTCGCTTGATTATCATCCGATGAGATTTATACGATCATCACATCGCCCACGATGTATGAATCCGAACGAATCATATGAATATTGAAGTATATATCTGGATCGTTGATGATACCGTTAATTCTTTAGCTTGTGTTGTAGCCTATCTCAGCAGCTAAACAGAATTATATCTAATCTATTAGATTTGTTATCAATCCAGAGGCTTCTATATGCTGCCATTAGCTGCAGCAATAACCCCATTTGTTGTTTTTTTATAATCGGTAACATATCTTGCTTGGAAGATTTCCAGCTCACTGTTCCCGTTATTCAAACTTTATAGTACCGTTTGTGACTTATAGTCGTCTTTATATCAGTTGGAAACTTTTGCAGTAGTGATCCTAGTCACTTCAAGTTCTCCTTCTCCACCAGTTTAAGACAACATCCTTAGTTCTCTAAGATACTAAGCATTTTCTTAATTTCAATCCAGTGACTATCACTTGGATGGGCCTGATTGTGAGTCCATATGCTCAAAGCGTATGAGACACCAGGTCACGTACATTTTTCAATGTACGAGTTCTCGGAGAGTTTTTATAAAAGCCAAGCTTTCGCCGATTTTATTATGGGAATATCATTTCCAAGAAATGACATATATTATCATTATTTTATAGGACAGCCACTGTCAGTGCGCTCCCACTAACCCTCTTATATACACAAGAATCATTTCGTTTTGAATTAAATCATAAACTATTATGATTACATCAAACGATAATTCCAAGAACCTAATGCTTGCTTCAATCCAAACATGGATCGAATAACCCACAAACCTTATTTTCTAGTTTTAGTACGACAAAACCAACAGGATGTTGTAAACATCCTCCAAAAGGTTTCCTTTTCAGGAAGCGATTTTCCCTCGTGCAGCTGACATATTTCATAAATGAAACATGCAGCTTTAGCAAGCATTATCCAAATGGATTTACCGTGGCAACAAGTAAAAGGTTGAATCGTAATCGACACAATGTTGATAACAATACTGTTCGGCTAAAAGCCTAGCTTTATACGTTGGTATGTTGCCATCCATGTATGTCTTCCTTGAAGACTTATAAGTACCAATAGGCACAATGCCTTGTGGTACATCAACTAGTATCCAAACTTGGTTGATATACATGGAATCCATTTCGGATTCATGGCACTTTGCCACAATAGGGAGTCGATACCTTGTATCACTTCCTCATACGTAGTCAGTTGGTATTCCTCAAAAGATTAACATCTTTATGAGGTGAGATCAGAAACCCATACCCCAGGTTGTTTTCTGACTCTCTCCGATCTACGCGGTTCTTGTGTATTCGAAGATTATTGGTAATAGTTTCAGCTTTGATGAACTATTTATGTTCCTATTAGGAATCGATGCCTTGAATAGTATTACTCTGATTTTCATCGAGTTTTACTATCCTCCCACTTACCACTGCATATCGGTATTCCTCTTAGGAAAACCGCATGGTGAGCAACAATTAAATTGTTCTCATGTGAGTTGTATAAGTACTATACTTAGGTATCCCTAGGATAACCTACAATTAGGCACTTATCCGATTTAGGTTTTAGTTCGGTATCATCCAAACATATGCCCAGCATACCCAAATGTTCAGGAATGAGAAAACCTAGTTTCTTTCCTGTTCATATCTAATATAAAATATGTCAAACAGATTTTTATGGAACCTTATTCTAAATACGTTATGCACTGTTTATGCTTATCCGTTGAAGGAAATGGTAGCTCAGAGCGACTCATGATTAACCTTATCATGTCCAATAAAATCTGGTTACTCATTTCGGACACACCGTCAAATTGACGTGTTCCGAGAGGAGTCCTCATTGAAAGAATACTATACTCTTTCAAGTATATTAGAAACTTATTGCTTAAGTATTTTCCATTACGGTCTTACCGTGACGGTTTAATACTTTAACCGATCTGTTTGTCTATTTCGTGTCGAAACTCTAAAAGTTTCCGATTTTTGTTTCAAAGAAACCACATAACCATAACGCGATGCCACATCCGTAAATGTCACGAAATATTCATATCCACATCTAGCCTAACTAGACATGGGCCCACTTGCTTTACTATGAACTAGGGCTAACAGATAGGTGGCATTTGCACTTTTACCAAGTAAATAGTGTTTTATAGGCACTTTGCCTAATAAACTAGATTCGTACACTTTATTTGAATGGAATCAAATCAGTCCTAGTACCCACTCTTCAAAAGTGTGGATATACGATTCTTGTTTAGATTGTGTCCCAGACAACAATGCCACAATTTGTTTCATCTGATCAAATCAGTTCGAGCTATTAGTTTGTCATATTATATGTTTGAGATTTATTTATATTCAAAATATAAATACTGTTATTCACATATAATGTGTTTTATCTTAATATAATCTTTATATAATAAAACACTTTAGTGTTCTAGAATATAAAGGTTCATCCGCAACGGATTAAACACTGATATAGAGATAATGTATCTAGTCAAACTAGTTACATTATAACAGTTCCCTAATTTAAGTACACACCAAAAAGGTAGTTCCTAAACTTAGGTATCTACGATTAAAACAGCGACAGTCGTCCCGTTTCCAATTTGCAGATTAAACTCAATCTGAAGTCAGTATCCTGCTCATAGCAAATTCTGAACATCAGTATATATTTATGTACCACACTAAGTATCTAATATCCAATTTTAATACTAGTAGTGAACATAATATGACAATTATATTTGAAGTCGGAGCCTTGCACCGTCTTCAATTCCTTCATGTCTGCCTTGTTCAAACGGCAGTCACGCTTCCGCGATCCCGTTTGCCACAATTCAGGCAGACATTTTGGGATGTCTTTTTTCTTCCTAGAAGATTATAATGATTTTGCCTTTGTCCTTTTTCAACATTCCAGAAGCCTTTGGCCAAGCCTCAGGTTTCTAGAATATCGAACTAAGGTGCGCCTTGCGCTACTTGCCTTATTGCAAATTTTGACTTTGTCTCATTGAGAATAGTCATTAACTCTCCAAGAGTTATGTATTGCAATTTTAGTACTTCTAAAATCTAAGTATAGATTTATGAAGATCCTTCAATTTCATTATCATACTTTAATGATCTAACCCTTAGTTCTGACAAGGAAATTAAGGAGTCTACTTGCGACAAGTTAATGGATTAAGCACTAAAGTTATCATTACATAAATCTTCCAAAGATTATGCTATATTATTTGCTTAACTCCGGGCTTAGGCCTGATATGTTATTTTATCAAATAAAGTAACTTATTAGTTTCCAGGACCATCCTGAAACTATATTCCCAATTTGAAAATTAAACCATTTAAATACATTTTCCCTAGGATTATGTTTTAAATGTCAATATTTCAATTTTATCTTGATTTTAATAGTCCAACTATTTAATCAATGATTTCGGTACTATTTATTATAATGATTATTATAGTCCAACTATTTAATCAACTATAATTTATTAAATCAAATATATTGATTATTATCATCCAATTATATAATCAAATATAAATGAATAGTTTGAATACAGTCCAACTGTTTATTAAAACAACAATTTAAATATTAGTCCAACTAACATTTAAATTTATTTGACGAATGATATTTGTTTTGAGCGCGTATGGCAAGTAATTAAACGAATATTGCAAATTCAATTCTTGCCTCCTACTATTTTTAGGCGAGCCTCTAACCCTCTGTCGAGTACTCGGGAAACCGTGTTTCCTAGTGGGCTAGGATCCCGTTAAATATCACACAATCTTGACTTTGGCCAACAAATTGTATGATAATTAACTAGGTAGATCTCTAAGATCAATTGGATCTAATCCAATTCCTAGATCCAGTAGGGGGACATCCAAGTCCGAAACATATATCTTATATATGCCATATATCCAATATATTACCTAATATTTTTCCTCTGAATCAACTAAGCCTTGGCTTTGGCACAACAAACTTAATGATCCCAGTTAAGCGTGACCCATTGACCATGGAAAGCTTCGTAATCAATGTCGATGGACAAGAAGTGGTCTTGACTTTGGCCAACAAACCACAACTTGGACAAGACACCAATATGGAACAAAGCCTTTGTGATTCAACACATCCTCAACGGACAAAGGTCTTGACTTTGGCCAACAACCAATGTCAGTCTTGGATCTTGAGTAAGAATCACTCAATGGAAGGAAAACGCTTAATATGATGTGAGGGTTTTTCGAGTGCAAATTGGCAACCAATTTATTATCTTTGTTAAGGTCTCATCATCATACACCCTTAAACATGCATTCTAAACACATAATAAAGCGCGTATAATAAAATTAAACCTCATTTACATTGAGGGGAATAGGTGAGAAGAGAATACAAAGAGTAAGGAGGTAATAAGGCTGGACATGCAGGTCCAATTAATAAATTCCAAATTTATTACACAATTTCTAAAATTCCCCACCCATCTATATCCATCTGATATACATTATTCATGCATCGCAACCATGTATTCACATAAGCATGTTATCAATCAATCTAATCAAATTAATTAATCAGATAATTAGTGACCATCCAATGTTCAAACAATGATTTGATTTTGCTCAAGTCAAACTCGTTTTGCGAATATGTACTCAAAGTACGAATTCTCGAATTAAATTAAACTACATAATTAAATCCAATTCGATTTGTATTTAATACTAATCCATTTATTTAATTCCAAATTAAATACTACATTTTATTAATAAACCTTTTACGACTTAAATTCCAAATTTAATCGTTACGGGTCTCAAAGCCCGATTAATATCCAATATTAATTTAATTAAGGTCCAATGAGCTTTTAATTAATTTCTTAAGGCGTGGACTTTTGGTCAACTCGGGTCGAACCCAATAACCATAGTCCAATCCGGGAGTTACCCCATAAGCCCAAAAATCAATTTATGCCCATTAGGCTCAATTAAACTTTAAAGGTCCATTAGTCGCATTTGGGCTTTAAGGATGCGGTTTTGGGCCCAATTGGATCCAACCAATTTATCCTAAACCTAACTTAGTACAACCAAGCCCAATAAGCCCAATAACAACATTCAAGCCCAATTTCACAAAATAGGCCCAACATAATTAAATTACAAAAACCCAATTTCACAATTTAATTACATAAAGTGTATTACACAATTAATTACCCAAATCAATATTTTCAAAACACAAATTTGTCTAATTAATCATGCTCTTTTACAACAAAACATGTCCAACATATTTCATCAAAAATCAAACCCAAATACACATGCTATACAAGTCTCGGCAAAGTGAGGATTTTATATCCAATTTCAAATCCAATCCAATTGAATCAAATTAAACATTAAATCATCATTTCCAATTGATTCCAACTCATCCAATGAATCAAAAATCAAAAATTCCAAGACATCAAAATAAGGCATCATTCTCGGCCAAGCTAAGATTTTGGGGAAAAAATGATCCAATCACAATTTCATGAAATTGATCCAATCAAACTTCAATTCAACATGTTTTAAGCATACTCAAACATCCAATTTAATTAAATCATGCTCAAAAACATTTTACCCAAATTTTAAGCCCTAATCAAATTTCATGCTTTTCAATCGCTCTGATACCATTGTTGGAATTTCTACGGCCCCAAGGATCGAATAACAAGCAAGAAATACATGCGAATACATACGACGAAGTTGCGGAATACTTACATCGATCGGTTGAGCGACGCGGTGACGAACAAAAATTGATTTTCTGCCCACTGCAGCTCACGGCAGTGCACTGCAACTTGGTCCTCCATTTTCGGTTTTGGATCATCTTCCAAGCTCCAAGCTTTGTCATGGTGATTCCAAGCTCATGGGTGGACTTCCCTATCACCTTTGCATGTCTCTCGGAGTGCTGGCTCTTGATATTTTTGCCACAAAAACATCACAGTTTGGCTTCCCCTAGCTCACGGCAGTGAGCAAACCAGAAGAGAAAAATGGCAGCCCCTTGGGCGTGTGAGAAGAGAGAAAGAAGATAGAGTTGTGTGTGTTTTTGGTTTCCAAAACCTTATGCCAAAAATCAAGACCAAAGTTGTATATGGCTTTCAAAAGTCAACAAGATTTGGAGCCAAAATTTGGCAATTAATGCACACAACCACCTCCATCAACATCTATCACTATTCACATCAATCAAGTGACAAACTGTCACATCACTCAAAGTGACATGTGATTTGACGCTTGATGTGACTAATGATTTGACGCTAGATTTGACTTACGTGCCGCACTCGAATTCGAAATGTGAATGCGCTCGCAAACAATCCCGGGCTCGGGTTCGCTAATTCCAAATTAACGAATTTTCCGTTGCGACGTAATTAATTAATTATGCCTAGCAAAATCACTATTCACATCGCTAACGAATTAAAATCTAATTTTAATTCTGCGTCGAAATCCAATTTCGTTTAATATATCGAATATATTAATTAATCGATTAATTCCAAATTAATCGTTTTCTCTCTTTATTGATATTTTATCCCAGATAAAATATCTCCTCAATTAATCCCAGATTAATTTTCTCTCTCATGATTAATTAATCCCAGATTAATAAAGTGCGAGTCATACGTCATCGGTGAATCTTCGGGAAGCGACCCATGAGATCCTCGGATATGTTGGCAGTAAATACGGTCGTCAGACTATCCGAACACGTAAGTACCTAGTACTACGTTTATACCGATTTACAAGACAAGGTTGGCTTCTAGCAAAGCGCCATGCCTACCCAATTCTCCAGAAATATCTTTACAGGAATATAATGATCTATATCAGGCGTAGTATACGTAGTATTGTGTATTTCGATCCAGTATCGGATGATCACATGCAAGGCCTGGGACTGGTACAGTGTCTGCCCCGTACGAAGCATATATCCGATGACGAGCAACTAGTCTCTTTATTATCGGATAATCATGACCAAGTCATATTATCCCGATGGTTGCAACCTTTTAGAGAACTAGTTATGTATCCCTACGCGATCATCATCTCCATATGACTGGAGTGATACTTCCATCTTGACATCACACCCAACACACTACGATTCTCAATATACCCAGCAGAGGCGTACACAGAACCTGTTAAAGCCCTGGACGACCAAAACCAAAGTATATTGATTGTCGCAAGTATTAGCGGTGCAAGTCTCAGGTTAAGACCAAATACACATACCCTGATTTCGGACTTCCATAGACACATAGTCATACTACCAATGGAATTCCGAGGGGGTCTATCCAGAGCGAAGCTGTTTCCCGTTCCATCGGTAAAACACAACCTCCTATTACACTTACATGAGTATCATATACCCAAATATATGAGAACTATGCCGTTTGTGCCCTCACAACGCGCACAAATGTAATACTAGTCTTTTACGCATTTATCGATGTCCAATCTCGATAATACTGTGACTAGGGATATTTAATGATTTATCCTTCGTGGATTGATACTGTCTCATATCATTCTCAATCCAGGAACAAATCATAAGGACCTCCTATCATTTATACATCTTGGTGATCTAATCACAAATGATAAGTGTGCAATCTCCTTTGTCACATAGTTAATTTGTACAACAACACAATGATCTGTACAAATAGTGACGCTATGGGTCATAATTGTCCAACAATCACAATTTGATATTTTATTAATGTGTATTTAATAAAATCAAGTATTAAACACAAATACACATTAATTCAGAAATGACCGTTAGGTCCCGATTGCATGTATTTTTCGTTTAACTGTTAAACGATTTATAGATAATCTCCATTATTCATAAAAGTTTCCCTAGTGCTCTACGGGTATATTTCATTGGTGAGACTCTCTAGATTCAGGCATATCCGTCACAAAATCCAATTTCGTGTCCATAATTCACCCACCCGTAAATTATGACAACCACGGATAAACTCGTTGAATCATACAGGTCAAGGTCATTGCATACGTATAATCCCTCCGTCATAGGTATCCGGATTATCCCAAAGATATAAATATAAACTTCAAATCCATATATGTATAATCATGTCGACGTATCTATTAGCAATCTCCTAAATAACACTCGGAACTTACTTCCAAAGTATACCATAGCCATAGATTTAACACATTGCAATCTTCTATTAGGTAATCTTCGATGAGTCGTTCAGTGTTTATCAAATAAACACATACACATCTATACGAGTCTCCCGAGACTCATGGTTCAATGGGATAAACCATCGGACCAAGTCCGATATACGACATGTACTGGTCTCGACAGATTTTACTAATCGTCCCGTGTTAGTAAATATTGACCATGAACTTAATTTGATAATATATTTCTAGTAGTAACGCTTCCCAATGTCAATTACAAGCTACGTTGTAATTGCGCACTACAGTATATATTATCAGGTCTTTGTCTAATATGTATATATCACTAAACACGATTTAGATTCAATCTAATGAATTAGATCGAGTATATATAATAAAAGACAAGAGGTGCTACTAAAATAAGTAACATTATGGAAAAATGTATTGCTCGTATTCATGAATCGGACATAAATACGATCCGAATTGGCGCTCCAAGCACCAACCCTAACAATCCTATAGTCAAAGGATCACATGTGCTACTCGACTCGAGGAGATTCCTATTGATGGTGGTGTATACTTCCAACTATTAGGAATCACCTGTGAGTCATTCAGTATTCAGCCCAACCAATATCCACACGTCTATACGAGCTTCCAAAGCTCATGGTACATTGGGTTTAAACCATTGGAAATCCAATTCCAATAGACAACATGTGCTAGTCATCTAGGTTATAGGAATTCGACCATATTCCAAAACTAACGACTAGAAATATTTACTTTAAGAATAGTTTACATTAGTAATACTTATCACAGTGTCAGACCATTAATAAGGTATATTTATAATTCAATCTAATATGCATAATGGCAATACCATTAATAAGGTATGAAATGAAAATATAATTATTTATTAATAAATAATAAAATGTAAAATATATTATTCGGATTGGTACTCCGAACACCAACTCCAACATTAGTAACTTGCATTTGGGCATTAATTATTAAATACATTAATTTGGGAAATTGATCAATAAGCTTAATTGGTAAAACTACTAACTGAGTTGTATAAAATCGGCAAAATTTTTTATTTCCATAATATTAGACCATTACCTAATTCACCCTCTCTTGGGTATAGAAAGTTTGTTTGTTTGTGTGTGCTTGTAAGCAATTTCACTTACATCATCGGGCTACTCAAGAGAATGCACAAATCACAAAGTTAAAAAGATTACAACGATCAAACCTTATGTTACTGAAGACTCAATCTTAGTTACTACTACAACTCATTGAATCTCTTAAATGACCTTGTCTAGAGAATACCACTTGTCTTTCGATCGTTTAATTTGATTATGTAAAATATATTCACCACTTCAAAGTTGATGTTACCTTTGTGTAGAATCCCTCTACTATGACAATTGATTTCCTCTCACGAAGCGACCGATAGAACCAAATATTGTGTAGAAAATAGATAATAAGTGATGGAGACAAAAACTAATTCTTTATGCAATATGCGACACCACCTTAGGAATGTAGGGGATGCATAAACTCCACTAAAAACTCTTCTTATATATATTTGCATTATAGTTTTTTGCCTTTTATAATTATATGTAGAATCATACGCCAACCCTAGGTCAGAGATACACAACGATAATTTTCTCAAAAAGCGCAACATCACTTAATGAATAAGTAATTCTCTTCAATTAGAATTTTTTCTAATGTTTAAAAATCCAGACCGGACTGACCGATCCAAGGTCACTTCCGGATTAGCCTATTAGCTTAGTTCACAATTGAATCGGATAAAACCCTCTTATTTATACAGTAGGAATGTCAGGTGTGTTCGAGGTTGTTGCTGACATAATGGTGATTTGTCTACAGTGGTCCCTACCCCACGCTATTTTAATTTCCAGTGAAACCTAGGAATTCTCATGGATGGACAACGATAAATACCCATTAGGAGAGATGCTTTCCATGGGTTACTTACTAACAAGGGAACCCTGATTTTCGACATGGTTACTTTTCTGTGCAGGTAGATTTAAAATTTGATGTTCTAAAGCTTTAGCATAAGATACATGTCAAGTCTCCATTGGATTCAAAATTATCCCCTAATATTTTTTATTAAAGACAGCAAATCTTTTTATTTTATATACAGCTATTATGTTAATATAAATTCTTAATAATATGGGAAAAAGTGAAAAATGTCGAATGATTTCCACCAGGTTTGACAATCTTTATATATATAAAAATAAACTTTCTAAACCTTCTCCCATTATTCGGTAGAGATTCAATATTATTTGGAGAAAGATTTATATAAAACTTATTAAATTATTTATCATTAATTTGACTTTGGTATTGGCAAAGTTCTTTATTATTAATTTGTATTCATTAGATACTTCAAATGTAATTAATGAAATTTGTGATTTCCATATGTTATTAATTTATTATAGGAATAAGAATTCTTAAGTCAATATTTTAGTTTAATTCGTTTATATGTTATAGAAAAGAAGAAAGAGGATTAATGAAAAGCTGATGCTTTAACTTAACCTGAAACCAAATGGAACAAAAGTTGATACAACCACAATGCTTAAAGAAGCAGTCCACCATGTTAAGTTCTTCAAGAATCAAATACAAGCCAACAATATTCAACATGATTAAATGTCAACACTTATAAAAAAAAAATCGTGCAATCTCATCTCTCCTTAATTAGTGGAGATTAAGTCTGCATAGTCTAATTTTTATTTATTATTAATTTTTTTTGGAATAATTATTATGCATCCATGGTGTAAGCATAAATGAAAATGTTTTGGAAAAATACAAAATGATAAATTATATTCTAAATTCCCATATCATAATTATTTGTTTATAATTTTAAACTTCCAAATACATTGCATGATGAAAAGTGTGTGTGTATATATAACACATGGAACAAGAACCTTAAAGTTCATATTGTATTGTAATTAGTTGTCGTAAATAAAAGTAACATAGATATACTTGCTAGAAATATTTTATTTTGCCCAATTTTCTTATTATTGATGTATTGTGTCAAAGAAAGTTGGTTATATGATGATATCACATATTTCCTTCATTTCAATTATCTGTTTTCAATTTTTCCTCAATTTTCTTATGTACATCTTTAGCTTATTTGCTGATTAACATGTTTTTTTTTTTATTGCCAAATTCAGCCTCAGTCTTGCAATGCATGGGTTGGACATTTCATCTAAAAAACATTTCAAGAAATGTTCTAGAGTTTATGGGGAGGTTAGAATTACTATTAAGTGAAAAATATAAATATAGAGCAAATGAAAAAATAATTTAAAAAATTAATATATATATATATATATATATATATATATATATATATATATATATATAATATATATATATATATATATTAATTTTGTAAAAAACATAAAAATAGAGAAACTTGCATGCCGACTAATTTCAATAAAGTGATACATTTTAAAAAAATAACAGTCTCTTTATCATACAAAATTTGAAGTGTATTTTAATAAAATCTCAATATAATAATAAAAAAAAAAAAAAAACTACAAGAAGACAGGAGGAAGTACAAAGAAATAAATGCATTGACTTCAAGTGCCAGCCTTGCATTAATTGAATTGAAGTAAAAGATCTGTTTATATTTGTTGATGGGCAAAGCCAACTGGGAAGGGAAGGATCCTTGAACAAACAAAGTAAATAATGGAATTCAAAGGCTCTGATAAAGGAAAACAAGTTGTGCAGAATGGAGAACAAAGCAATGAAGTTGAGAGAAGCAAAATTGGTATCGTCAGAGCTCTTGTTGAAAGAGATGATCCATCCGCCAAGGTTCTTTTCTCTTTTTTCATGAATCAAAATGGGTATTTTAGAATTATGATACAAATTTTCCATATTTTGTTGGAATTTAATTCTCTTATGTGAATGTCATGCGCATCTCTTGCCATGCCATGCCATGATTGATAAATAATATGCTGATTATGGGCACTCAACTTTAAACTTTCAGATTTGATTTTATGTTCTTGTGAATTGCCAAATTTAAAAGGACTGCAGAGGAATAAGTTGGTTTACTATTTAATGTTTGGTTTTGGGTTACAGTGGGAACTGCAAAATTGCAATCTCATATTTTAAGTTGAATTGGGGATAAGTTGTCAATAGAAATGTAGCTGTAAATTACTTGCTAACTGCTTTTAATGTATTGACACTCTTCAGTCTTAGCTCGGTGAAGCTTATAATAGATGCTGTTTCCTTGCTTGATACACACAACACCTTGTCTGCTTCTGTTTGTAACTAGAATTACTTTGCTTCTATAGCTCATTGCATGTATTTGGCCTACATATTTTTTTTTTGTGTTCTTGTGTATCTCTTTTGTTTATAGGAAGTTGATGATTTGATGATGCGGAGATTTCTGCGGGCACGTGATCTGGATATAGAGAAGGCTTCTACCATGTTACTCAAGTACCTAAGCTGGCGGCGAGATTTTGTCCCTAATGGCTTCATCTCAGAATCAGAGATTCCAAATCATCTTGCTAAAAACATATTGCACATGCAAGGTTTTGATAAGAAAGGACGCCCTGTAGTCGTTGGCTTTGCTAATAGACACAAGCCCTCTGATGGAACCCTTGAGGATTTTAAGCGTATGTTACAAGTTCAAACACTGAGACACAAAATAAGTCTGCAGTACTCCCTGTTTCACTGTTGAGTTAAATGTACTTTTGCAAATTCGTCCTACATCTCATATTCTTGTTCCCTTTTATGCAGGTTTTGTGGTCTACTGTCTGGATAAAATATGTGCCAAGTAATTCATTCTCCTAAACTTCTACTCCCAGAATGCCTCATTTTGTATTATTGGCGTTTGATGTCTTTAAAGTCGAGGGCAGGGCATCAATTCTTTTAATATAGAGCAGTATATTATGAACCTATATCGCAACATAAGATTAATGACATTTGAACAGCCTGCTAAAATTACTGCCTGAAGTCAGCCTCCGAAACAGTAATCATAGTTGCTTTTAGTTCTTGTCTTTTGACCTAGATGGTTATCCTTTCCTTTACACAAACCTAAGAATGTTCCCTTCACAATCAATTTTACCTTTTGGTCTTTGATTAACTGAGCTGACAAGTTTATATGACAATTTTTCTTGGTATTTCAGAATGCCAAAGGACCATGAAAAGTTTGTGGGCATCGGGGATCTTGAAGGTTGGGGATACTCCTGCAGTGATGTCCGAGGATATTTAGCTTGCCTATCAATCTTGCAGGTTTAATATTCCACCATTCCCAAGTTTTTCAGACATAATGTCAATTTATTATTCCTTAAGAAAATAAAGTCACTTAATTACAAGACTAATCAACTGGGGAATGTTCATTATCGTTTGGTGCAAATTTTGATTCTTCATGTGCCTGGTAAATGCATTTAGGCAGCGTTAACAGATAAATATTAAATAGCAGTTTGTGGCAGCCCGAAAAACTTATAACAGTGATTTGATCATTCTGATGACAGGATTGCTTCCCGGAGAGGCTTGGAAAATTATATATAGTCCATTCACCTAAAATCTTTATGACTGTGTGGAAGGTCGTGTACCCATTTATTGATGACAATACGAAAAAGAAGGTAATGTATGCAGTTCCCTTCAAGAAGTGCATATTCCTGCATGTAATCAGACCATGAATTATTAAAATACAAATGCAAGGTCCCTTAAAATTTAATATGTGCCACTGCCAGAACCTTATGGTATATTGATATGCGGATGAAATTGATAATGTTGTTGATAAAAAGTCTTGTTCGTTTTGACATGAAATACTACTATACACTCTTTATCTAACTCCATTTACGTGGTTGCCAATTCTCTACAGATAGTTTTTGTTGAGAACAAAAAATTGACGTCGACTCTGCTTGATGAAATTGACGAGAGCCAGCTTCCAGAGATATATGGTGGTAAACTTCCATTAGTTCCGATACAGGAATACTAACTTCTTGACTCCACAGTGCGAGATTTGTTACTTAAAGCTCTTACAGTGTGAGCTAGATATAGACATATAGCATATGCTTACAGAGAAGTGAGAACTAGACTTGGATAGTCTAATATACATTCTGTTCCAGCATGAGCTATTATATGAACGCTTTACCGCTGTGGAAACCAAAAATTTTATTTGCATGAATAGTACTATATTTATAATAAATGGAAGGAATTCCATTTGATTTTTTATTGGATAAGGTTTTATCTTCTAGGTTCTAAAACGACAAGATTTTTGTTCAAAATATCTTCTTTGGAAGGATTTTTTTTTTTTTTTTTTTTTGAAGATTAATGAAAAATATGTATTACTAAAATAGATTAGAGAGGATGTAAATGTACGGCCGTTACAGTTTGAGAACAATACTTATGGACTCCAAAATCCCAAGACTCAAGCTAGTTAGGACGTATCCTAACAATATAAGATAATCACTAAAGTCAGGAATAAAGCCTGCTGTCATTCAGAGCATCGAGAATAAAGTGCACGACCATCAAAGTCGGGAATAAAGCTCGCAACCATTCAAAACGTTGGGAACAAACCCACAAACACCAAAGCAAGATAAATTCGGCGACGCCTAGTGAATCATGTAAGTAAAAAAATCTTGCATGACTTTGATAGGCATGTCATTATCACACACTATATAAGCCTACCAAAGTGGGGGTAGTTGTAAACACTGTATTTTTACGCATAACCCAATGATGATTCTCCTATGAGAACACTCCTAAAAGTTTGAAAATTTTGCAAGGTTTAATGTTGGAAGGGAAAGGAACCACAGAAAACCCAAAAGTCAGAGTTCTGACTGGATGTCATATATGTCCGGTCGAGTATACACAACCATGTACGGCCGGACATTCTACAAGTCAGGCCGGATATGTATCGGGTTTTCAGTTTTATAGAATGACACGATCTCTTTCCCTTTTCAACCAAATCCCAACTTCCACAATTACCTATGCCATAATAGAAGCTTTCCTTATCAAAGAGGTATTTCCCTATTAACCAAAGACTCGCACACTATAAAAGGAAGACTATGCTCAAGAAACAAGGGGGCTAGGGACTTTGAAATCAAACTTTTCAGAACAAAAAAAAACATAAACATAAACCTTAAATTCCTCTCTCCGGCAAGAGATCCAACAACTAACCTCAACTTTCAAAGGCATTTTCGGAGCCAACTTACGCTTAAGGTACGACCTGAGGACCCTAAAATCTTAAACTTCGCATCTATTTTCCATTTTCTTGACGCCGCATATCCAGCCAGACATCCTCTATGTCCGGACGGACATGCACTTGTCACACAGTAAATCTGGCCGCCTAATTGGCTATATCCGGCTGCCGTGTTCTGTGGTATATAGGATGAAAAACCAAATTTAGATTCCATAGCCGATTTCGAATGAACGATAATATGGTTTGCACTCGGGATTCAACTCCACGTACCACACGAAAATGGACGTGGGCGGCTTTTTTTATATATGTTTATTATTTTGCTTTTGTTTTCTTTGATGGTTCATTTACTACTTTTCTTTATTTCTTTTTATGTGACCTAACCATTTCTGATGTTATAACTGTAATCTGGACATAATTCTGCGTATTTGAATTTCTAGTTTATGTACCAAATTCGACCAAACACTTAGTATGTCCGGGCGGACATTAGTGGATGATATATATTCGGCCGGATCCCATGTATATCTAGTCGAATCTGTTCTGTGCATTATTATTATTGTTTCCTCTATTACTTTGACTACTTTCATTGATGTTTGCTTACTGCATGAAATATAAACTACTTTATGTGATTTATGCGTTATGAGACATGAGGATCCTCTTTTGAACCCTTGTATTATACTGGCATCAGTAAGAGACCATTCCGAACCTAAATGGGTTTAAGATCAGACCTTACGAGGGGTGTAGTGCGACCTTAAATCATTATCGATGTCTCATATCGGGTGGTGACTCCCTTATTCTCCGGTTAGTGTCTATGCGAGACTATCTGTACTCTCTATGGGCTGCGACTCCAACAATGTAGTGATCACCGACGTCATAGGCATAGCGGTAAATCTCGTTTCGCTCTTATAGTGTGTTTTCTTCTGTAGTCATTCTCGATCGGTCTGCTTTCGTTTAAGAGTGACATATTAGTGATAATTTTCACTATGTCAGAAGTTGATGAGAATTTATCATAGGAATGAAGGGGTGCTTCGATGTGCTCTCAAGATTGATTTGATGAAAGCCTATGATACAGTTCGGTGGGATTTTATGATTGAGGTGTTGAAGACTGTTGGTTTTCCAGGAAGGATAGTTGGCTGGATCCGGGAGTGTATGACTTCTAATATGTTCTCGGTTTCTATTAATGTGGAGTTAAATGGGTTTTTCTCTAGTGACTGTGGCTTACGTCAGGGTGACCATATGTCACATATCTTTTTGTTTTGGCTATGGAGTTTCTTTTGGGCTTACTTCAAAAGATTATTCTCTAGCGGGGTTTCAAGTTTCATTGGCACTCTTCTAAGATCTATCTCACTCATCTTTGCTTTGCAAATGAGCTCATAATTTTGATGATGCCTTAACATCTCCTCATTCTATCTGGTGTCCTCCAACTGCTCTAAATGATAGGCATCCGACCTGATGATCTCTCTCATTCTTGCATCCACTCTTCTACCAATGCTTCCCCATATATGTGGCTTCTATCTCTTGCCATCATTTTAGTATTTTTGCTGCTTCTTGTACTTTCCCTACATACGACGCCAACTGTTGATAGCAGTTTTTTGTTCTAAGGAAAATATAGGAAATTAACACCTCGAACAAACCTCTCACAACAGTGAATTTATTTGATTAGTAGGGAACCAAAACAAACATTGCAAGCAGACAGATAATCACAGAGATAAAGATTAACGTGGTTCGGCGGAGAGTGGCTCCAACCTACGTCCACGATAGTAAAGGGGTATTATATTACTGCTTGGGGTCAAGATCGGTCCGAGCTGTAAGTGAGGTAGTGTGCTTACAAATTTTACAGTAGCCCATTTCAACTCACTCATTTGGCCAAGTAACCGACCATCCTTTCTCTGTCTATCACGAGTTTAGAAGCTCTTTGATCTTTTACAAGTTGTGAGATGTGAAAATTCTATCCACGCTCTTTTACAAGTTGTAAGGTGTGAAATTTTCTCTCCCTGCTTTTTACATGTTGTAAGGTGTGAAATTTGCTATCCTTGCTCTTTTACAAGTTATAAGGTATGAAATTTACTATCCTTGCTCTTTTATAAGTTGGAAGGTTTTAAATTTGCTATGCTCTGAATCTGAATCTTCGGCCTATTTATATAAGCTTCCAAATTCACTATTTCACCGCCAATAATGTCAGCCCATGTCACATAGCCATCATTTTCATCGCAACTCTTCTTAAATGCCTATAATTCAGCCAATCAGAATAGCCCATTTTACTGTTACTACATTGGCCTATGGCAGCTTTGCTCTGCCACTTCCCTTCCACTGTATTTCCCTATGGTGGCTGGCAGAGGCTACTTCCAATGAGAGCCGTTACTTTTCCCGCAATCATCATTAGTCTTCTAGAAACTTATCCCTTCAATTAAGGCATATGACACACGACTTCCAACAAACTCTGTGATCACAGCTCTGTTCCTCGGGTTGTCATGTCGAGCTGGATGATGCTCAGTCAAACTTCCAGACTACTTTAACTAGGTCGGGTTCACAAATAGTGGCCACCTTGGGTCGGCTTCCACGAATAGAAAAACGAACTTAAAACTAATATTTCTTCTTCAGGTCGGGTCTGTATCCCAACATTCTTTTTCATCAGTAGGTTTTACTATTGGGACAATTCCTTCATATAGTGGGGTCGGAACCATCTGTCTAACATCGGCCTCTTTGAGCCATTGGATATTTATCGTCCTCTCTTGGCTAAGTACAAAACCCATTCTACCCATCCTCGGTATTTGAACTTCCTCGAGGTGAAAAACCACCATCAATATTTGTCTCATAGTTCTCGGTATCAACGAGTTTGCTAGCTAATGTCGCGAACTTTATAAAAGATAGTGGTTCATTCTCATGCTGATGCCCAATCTTGATCAAGACCAGAATCTAAAGTCTTCATCACCATATAACGGGTAATAATGATTGTGGGAAAAATAATGGTTCTCATTAGAAGTAGCCCATTCCGGCCACCATAGGGCGGTGCAATGGCAGGGAAGTGCTACCACAGACCGCCATAGGCCGGTGTAGTAATAGTAAAATAAGCTACTCTGATTGGACGAATTATAAGTAGTTGAGAAGAGTTTCAAAGGCAATGATGGCAAAGTGACATGGGCTGACATCATATGCGGTGAAATAGTGAATTTGGAAGCCTATATAAAGGGGTTGAAGAGTCAGATTCAAAAGATAGTAAATTTCACACATTACAACTTGTAAAAGAGCTGAGAGAGTAAATTTCACACCTTACAAATTGTAAAAGAGTATGGATAAGAAATTTCATACCTTACAACTTGTAAAAGAGCAGGGAGATCAAATTTCACACTTTACAACTTGTAAAAGAGTAGGGATAATAATTTTCACATCTCATAACTTGTAAATTATCAAAGAGCTTCTAAACTAATGATAGAGAGAGAAAAACTGATCGGTTACTTGACCAAGTGAGTGAATCATAACAAGGTAGTGTAAGGATGTAGGTGTTATAAACTTTGTAACCACACTACCCCACTTGCAGTTTGGGTCGATCTTGACCCCGAGCTGTAATATAACACCCCATTCTCCCGTGGACGTAGGTTGGAGCCACTCTCCACCGAGCCACATAAA
>SKCR01007037.1:0-24863 GCA_019454045.1 Zanthoxylum bungeanum
ATGGTTGTGGGGACAATTGGAAAATTCTTCGCAATTCCGATATGAAATTGTACGATGTTCCATTTCGGATAGCCCATGGTATTTTCGCCATAAATTTTTCATATAATCTCTTATTTTTATGAACTTTATACCGTTGGAAATCTACGATCGAGATCTACAACTTCTACGTTGAACATGTTTCCAAATTTGGAATAGAGATAAGGCAAAATCATAGATCAAAAATTCAGATGAATAGTACTTGAGGACCAATCTAGATAATTCTCAAATGTTCTCAAAAATTTTGATTTTTATTTTATTAAATCATTACACAATTAGTCAATTTAGTCCTAATATAAATATGGCCACTATTCATTCATCTCCAAAAAGAGAAAAGAATGAGAAGAAACATGGAGAGGGTTAAGGGAAGAAAGAAGAAGAAGAATGTGGAGGAAAGCCATTTCCTTACCAAAAATAAGGAAGAAACAAGTGCAAATCAAACTACCACAATCTAGAAATGAGGAATAACAAGACAAGAAGTCTTGAATAGTGAAGGGTACCAAGTGAGATAAGGTAAGGAAACATATACCTAAATTTAAAATGATGATATTTTGATGATTTAATGGTTAAGGGATATTATTGAATTGTGGTTAATGATATTTATGTGGTTATGGTATTAAGAAAATAAGGATTTTGAGAAATCCCTAAAATAAGAAACTATAAAGGATAAACAAATTGAGGTTTTTTGGAATTTGATGATATGATGATAATAGAGGGATGAAATTGTGATAATTTGAATGTGGATAGTTGAATTAACTTATATAAAGGTGGGGGTGTTAGGTCACTATGGAGTATGTCTTTGAAGAGTTGATGTTAGGCCCAAAAATTGGCCTAGGGTTGCGACGCCCAACACCCAGTGTCGCGACGCATATTGAAAAATTCCCCATGATTTGGTTCTGGAATATGAGCATTGCGACGGCCAAGGACTAGTGTCGCGAGGCAGAAAGTAAAGGAAGCTCACTGTCTCGAATCTGTTTAGAGGATGTCGTGACACTCAGCGCTTAGTGTCGTGACGCGTGTGGGAGTTGAGACATCCAACCCTTGCTTCACGACGCGGAGGCAGAGGATGCTCATTAGTTCATTTCAGTTTCACACTAGCATGTTAGAGGCCACCCTAAGGGTCTCGTATCACCTCGCATACATACATTATATAATGATATAAGTATGATTATGCCTTGAAGTGACAACAAGTGCTTGAATGGAAAAACTTAGCCGAATTTCAAAATATATTTTGTAGTCCATTTTCTAATCAAGTTTATTAATTATAGATCATTACAGGAACCGTAATTTCCTACGCCGAAGTGAAGTAATATCAGCCGGAGCCTAAAATATGTGATTAGACTTCTTTTCTCAATCTGGTTTTATTTCAATAATTTTGATGTAATACTTACATTTAAAAGCATATAGGGTGTTAGCCAAAGTTTGATTTCAGTTATTTTATTATTGATCATATTTTAGAAAGATTGTTTTCAAAATGCTTGAGTTTTATGATTTCGAGGCATGAGAGAAAAATCCACATCAGTATATAACTTGATTCAGTTATGGAATTGATATATACAATTATCATGTGCGCACACAGTTCGGGACTATGGATGGTTGATGCCCCTAGATCCCAGATTTTGAGTCTAGATGGTAGAATATCTCTGCACCACGACTCCAGATTTTTGGCTTGGGGCACGGCGAGGCCTAACGCCTTAAGACCACCAGATATTTGCGTACGGGGGGATGCCCCTAAGCGTTAGATTTTGCATATGGGGGGACGATGATACGTAACGCCCCATGCATCAAATATTCAGATACAAATTTGTTAGATCCAAATTTTTCAGATATAGATTTTTCAGAAATGGATTTTTAGAAAAGATTTCCAGAAACAAATTTCAAAAAACGATAACTTTATAAAAGAGTCTTTTCAGAAAAGATTTCTAGAATAGTTTTATAGAAATAATTGTGTTTTCAGATAAGAAAAAGATTTTAGAAAAGATTATTTTCTGGAAGGATTTTCATACTTAGAACCTTGAATTTTTCAGAAAGAATCAATTTTTATTTTAACATGTCTACTCACTAGATCATTCAAACGATCTAACCCCTCCACTGCCAGTATTTTGTTTTACAGGTCCACTCATAGGACGAGCTCGGAATGATGGATACTAAAGGCAGTCACTAGGGTGTTGAGTCTGCCAGGTTGTGTACATAAGCCCATCGTAGTTAGAGTTAAAGTAAAGTTACATGCATATACTAATATTGTAAAAGTCTTTATGATGTATTAAATATGTTTAAGAACAGAGTTATATAGAAGAGTCCTAATGAGTACACAGTTATAGGTTTAAGTTTCGTTTCATGTTGTTGAATCAGGCCAAAGTCCCTATATATATGAGTCTATATTTGAAATGAATTAGTAGTGATGTATAGAGTCGTTGAGTCGGAGGCTCAGGAGGATAATACGGCATATTCGTTATCGATAGTATCTCCTGGAGATGGATGTTATAAAAATGGTATCAGAGTATGGTCTAGGGAGTTAGTGACTGCAGTGGGTATAGTGTTGGGGTCTGGTATATACAGTATGTCCGAGATACCTATTTTCGAGAAACTACCTCTCCAGTATCCGATCCTCGAGTACGTCTTCAAACCTTATAGACAGGTTAGTAAAATTTACAAAACTATCTAAATCTTCTTCCTAATGAAGTAATAATAACCCTTATTCTAGAAGGAAATCTTTCTCTAGTTATCCTGGCTTATCAACAGAAGTTCAAGACAAGTTATGAGAACAAATAGTAAAGTTCTAAGAATAGTTACGCAAATGAGTGGGAAGAGAAAACTATAAGAAAATTAAAGAATGGTACATAAATGTTAAGTAACCAGAGCCAATAAAAGATAAAGATACAGAAACGGATAAATAAAGAAGTACCAGAATCTATAGTAGTAAAGAGAATAGAATAATCTTAAGCAAGAGAAAATTGTCAAAATAGACCTAAGTAATGTTCATTCTTTTCTTGTAAGATTCCTTCCATCCTACTAAGACCCTTCCCTCATCTAAGGGTGGCAGAAAAGCCCGGGCCCCGTCCAGCCCGGCCCGCCTGGATTTTGGCTCAGCGAGGGGTAAAAAAACCCAGGTCGTGCCCTAAAATCAAAAACTTGGCTCGGGCTCAGGCCCGAGCCAGGCTTAGCAATTTTGGCCCGGGCTGGGGCCAAAACCAAATATATATATATATATATATATTTAATATGTTTGTAGTATTTTTTAATTATCTGTAGCATTTAAATTGTTAATTTATCGATGAAACTTTTGATTAATTTGTGAATTGCCTTTGCATATAGTATGAATGTGTTTTTGTATTTGGATGTTTTTAATTTTTTAATCTTTTTTTTTTATAAAAACGGGCCAGATAAAGCCGGGCTCGGGCCGTGCTTATCAAAGCCCGGGCTCGGCCCAACCCATTGCCACCTTTACCCTCATAAGAAAATTCCTTCAAGTAGATCCAATAGCCTTGAATAGCTCATATAAATAGCAAGTTATCCGAGTAATGAAAGATAAAAGAAGCAAGAAATCAGAATTAGACGTAGGAGTTCCAATAAACAAGAGATGCCAAAAAGGATGAAGAGATTCTAGATCCTCAAATCCAGGCTCACAAACAAATAAATGAAGATCGTAGCAGAGATGATTAGTTACCCTACCCCAAGAAACCCAATATAGATACGACCTTAAGCTACCCAGATCCTCACCTCTTAGTAATATCGGTTGAAGAAATTTTCCTGAATGAGTCTATCTCCTACCTATCTTACATTAGTAATTGACTTTATCAGGATATAAACTATCATAACAAGAAACGTCAACAACCGTGGAGACATAAAATGATTGTCCCAGCCTGTGCCAGTATAGAAAATGATAATTATACGGAATCCCGGTTCGCATAACACCAATATTATAATACAGAAGTAGTGAATTTGGAAGGATGGTTTACCCAGAAGAGACCAATAAGACTTCTAAGGTTAGACAAATAAGAAACCGACCCAAGCCAAGATGAGCAAGTTCATAATACTAGTGAGAATCCATAGATCAGACCAATACTAGTAGGAACCCATGTAAGTTTAAAAAGAGCATACTCATGAGAATTGAGTACACTAATAAGTTAGTAAAAGTACCAGTACGGACAGTAGGACAGAGTACTATAGTCGTGATCTATAGCAAGAGTAGGGATCCAGAATACAACTCATAAGACGAATGACCACTAGCCTCGGCTACACAACCTGAATCCAATAGATAGAATATAGAAACAATTTAAAATGATACGACTAGTAATAAGGAAGTTCACTATATATAGTAATAATAGATAATGTGGCTTGAGGACAGTAAGTAATGAAGACCTTGGGTTGATATATATATATATATATATATATATATATATATTATATATATAATATATATATATATATTATATATATATATATATATATATATATATATATTAAGGAACTTTAAGAAATAGAATAGTCGATGTAGCTTCCAATGGAACAAATAGGAATTCTCCATTCCAGCAACCTCAACCCTAGTAAGCATATAGACACCTAACCAGACCATTAATGAGCTTAAGTAAATAACAGAAATGCGTTTACACATATCTTATGGTATGCATATACTCACCCACTCTACTTAGAGCCTAGTAAGGAGAAGAACCAGTAAAGAAGCGTATTTGACAAAATAGACGGATCACGAGACGACTAGATAGGTGAACCAATAAGTTCAACGGAACATAGAATCATGAGATGGTAATGTTTTATATAAGATAAAATAGTTTGAAGTTATAGTATGTCGAGGAAAATCTAGAAGTCATCATTGAATTGGAAGCCCTTATAAGAGTAAGGGCTCAAAAGAGCGAAGGGACTAGAGAGAGTGACTCTCAGGAATACAGTATATAACTTATAAAGAGTCCTATTGTATTGAGATTGAAGAACTAGTTGGAGAATAACACCTGAACTAAAAGATTTAGTAGAGATATCCTAAAGAATTGAGGTTGATGGAGTTTTCGGGGAAATAAAGACGTAAGGAGTTCAAGGAACTGAAATAAAAAGAAATCTAAGTAATGGAGTAAATTTCGTAAAGAGGAATAGCAAAAAGGAAGTATAGTAGCACTCTGAGAGAGAGTAAAAAATTTAGATGGTTAAGCAACAGAGACTAGAAAGAAAAAGTACAGAGGCAGCGTGATGGAGTTTTTAAAGAACGTGACTCTCGATGAGGTTCACAATAAGAGGTAGTATAATCGATAGTCAGAAAACGGATCAGGAGTGAAGTTAAAATATAAGATAATTTTAGGTATTACCTAGCAGATGTACCATAGTGTGGGAGCCGACACTAGCAAACATAGGAGTCATAGGCTTATAGATGAGCAGCACGTGCAAATACAGCACGGGTAAATAGTGAGATCAACATAACCGGAAAAGTTTCATGACTAAACACCACCCTCCCAACCCTCGTTATAGAAAAATAGCTAAGAGGACCTCGATGATCGCCTCAAGACACTCCCAGAAATAAGTAAATGCATAGTGGAAGAAGGCCGAAACATAAAACCTTCAGACTCAGTACAAAATTAGAACAGAAGAGGAAGATAGCTCTAAGTAAAAGATTTAGGAAAAAAGTTGTTTAGATGAAGCGATAAAGAGATAGATCAAGCAACGACGGGAATACAAAAGAACCAGCGTTAGACATAACTAGAGATATGTAAAAGAAGATACCATTGGGATAAAGAGACCTACTCATAAACCATAGAAGTTTTAGGCATAAATTAGAGGAGGAAAGAAGACAAATAACAACAAGTAAAATGTTTGGAGATGGAACTATCGAGGGTTAAGTACTAAAATAAACTTTAATGGTTAAGTTCAGTAGTACTACAGAACAACAAACTTTCTAAGTGTCAAAATAGGACTGGAATTCTACCACATAAGAAAAGTAGCGAGTTTAACCCATAAGGTCCCATGCAATGTACCTAGCTAAGAAACAAGGCAAGGTATGACTTGGAGCGAATTATTTAAAATATAACATAAAGCTGGCCAAATGAACTAGGTATACAGATATTGTTGAGATGATGACAACACCTGACAGAGTAAAACTATGGGCATAACCGAAGTAAGATATTTTTAAGTACATTTAGGCTAAGAGAACAAATCGGTGCAAATGATAGATAACCAGAATTATATTAACAATGAATATAAAGGTAAAGATAGAAGAACTTACAGGTCAAAGCCTGTTAGTAGTTAAAAGTTAGGGAAAAGGAAATAGACAGTTAAACAGTCAAATTAAGAGAATAAATGCCAAGGTCAGGTTGAGCATGTGGAACTGGAAATGTATTAAATATGATCATTTTTACTAGTGACAAGGATTTTCCTTGTATATATTTGTTCCATAGTTATAGTAGAACGTGAATAAACCTAGCGATGGGAAACATAATCACCTCTAAAATGTGAAAGCGATAGGAAACATAATCACCTCTAAAATGTGAAGGCGTTAGATAAGAAGTAATTGAAGATACACTCAGTAAGGTCATTAAAAGAAATTATATTATAAAAAAGGAAGTGAAGAATTCATGGTATACTTAAAGACAAATGATGCAAATGTTATTGACTGTAGTACAAAGTACAATAATGATATATTAAATATGAGAGTAACAGAAGGCCCCAAATGATATTCAAGAATTATTATGATCATGACAAGAGATATAAGAAGTAGGGATTAATAATTTAATTGGAACAGTCGTGGATGTGACCATATTAGCACGAATGCATCAAATTCATTTAGGACTTTACAATTTAAGTATGCAATAATGAGATAAGTGATCTTTTTGGAAATCTAAAGATGTATTAAACCTTTAATAAAAAGAGGAGATTAAGTAAAATACAGTTATAAAGTATCAAACAGAAAGGAGTAATTCACGTAGGCACCAGTTCGAAGGGAACCTAAGTTCAGATCATAAGAAATATGGCATTTCTAATACACCCTCCGGGACATTATATAGTATGAAATAAGAGATAGATAAAAGTTTACAAAGGATAACTTTCATTAAGACTGACACCTCTACGAGAAGGCTAAATATATGAAACGAACTCCCAAGATTAAGCGTTCATCTACAAGAATCGAATAAAGTATAGCAAAATAAGAGATTCTCAGAAGTCATAGTATCAAGTTCTTTAGCAGAATAGTGGAAAGAAAGTAAAGAACGATAAGAGTGGCAAAGGTCAGATACCTTCAAACCAAGTCGAGCTAAGCAAGTTCAACAACATAAGAGACTCGAGGACGAATTCTATTTAAGAGGGGAGAATTTATAACGTACGGTGATCTCAACTACTGATATATTGTCGGATGAATGATACATGATAGAAATTATGTTCAAACACATATACACTCCTGAAATGATTGTGGGGACAATCAGAATATTCTTCGCAATTTTGATACAAAATTGTATAATGTTCCCGGCCCAAATCCCATGGTATTCGGGCCATAATTTTTTCATACAATCTCTGAATTTTATGAACTTTATACCATAGGAAAGTTAAGATCTAGATCTATAACTTTTGCGTTGAATATTTTTCCAAATTCAAACCAGAGATAAGTCAAAATCACAGATAAAAAATTTAGATGAATAGTACCTGATGACCAATCTAGATAATCCTCAAATGTTCTCAAAAATTCTGATTTTTATTTCATTAAATCATTACCCAATCAGTCAATTTAGTCCTAGTATAAATATGGCCACTATTCATTCATCTCTAAAAAAAAAAGAATGATAAGAAACATGGAGAGAGGGGGGAAGAAGAAAGAAGAAAAATGTGGTGGAAAGACATTTCCTTACCAAAAATAAGAAAGAAACAAGTGTAAATCAAACTACCACAAGCTAGAAGGGAGAAAAACAGGCAAGAAGTCTTGAATGGTGAAGGATAGCAAGTGAGGTAAGGTAAAGAAACCTTGACTCAATTTAAAATATTGATATTTGATGATTTAATAGTTAAGGGATATAGTTGAATTATGGTTAATGATGTTTATGTGGTTATGGTGTTAAGAAAATAAGGATTTTGAGAAATCCCTAAATAAGAAACTCTTAAGGATAAGCAAATTGAGGTTTATGGACTTTGATGATGTGATGATAATATAAGGATGGAATTGTGATCATTTGAATGTGGATAGTTGAATCAAATTGTATAAAGGTGGGGTGTTGGGTTACTATTGATTATGTCCCTGAAGTATTAATGTTAGGCCATGAAATTAGCCTAATGTCGCAACGCCTAACACCTAGCGTCGTGGCACGTACTGAAAAATATCCCCTAATCCGGTTTTGGAATGTGAGCATCACGACGGCCCAAAGACTAGTGTTGCGATACGGAAAGCAAAGGAAGCTCACTGTCTCGCTTCTTTTGGGGGGGACGTCGCGACACTCTCCGTTTAGCATCGTAACGCATATAGGAATTGCGACACCCAACCCTTACGTCGTAATACGGAGGCAGAGGATGCTCACTGGTTCATTAGCATGTGTGAACATCACGATGCCAAGGGCAGTATCGCCACATGAATAAAAATTCCCTAGAATCAGTTTTAGTTAATTCCAATTTCACCCTAGCGTGTTAGAAGCCACCCTAAGGGTCTCGTATCAGCTCGCATATTAAATTACACCATGATATAAGAATGATTATGCCTTGGAGTGATAGCAAGTGCTCGAATGAATAAACTTAGCCTAATTTCGAAATTTATTATGTAGTCCATTTTCTAATCAAGTTTATCAATTATAGATCATTGCAAGATCCACAATCTTATACGCCAAAGCAAGAGCAGACCCTAAAATCTGTGAGTGGGCCACTTTTCTCAATCTGGTTTATTTAAATATTTTTGATGTAAGACTTGCATTTAAAAACACATAGGATGTTAACCAAGTTTCATTTCAGTTATTTTAGATTGATGATATTTTAGAAAGATTATTTTCAAAAAGTTTAAGTTTTATGATTTCGAGGCATGGGGGAAAAACGCACCTCAGTATGTAACTTGATTCAGATACGAAATTAACCTATACAGATATCGTGTGCACACGCAGTTCAGGAATATAAATTATTCATGCCTCTAGATCCTAGATTTTGAGTCTGGAGGGTAGCATAGATCCGCACCCCGACTCCAAATTTATTGTTTAGGAGACGATGAGAAGTAACGACCCCAAGACCACCGGATATTTGCGTATAGAGGGACACCCCTAAGCACCAGATTTTGCGTATGGGGGGACAACGATACGTAATGCCCCATGTGTTAGGTATTCATATACCGACTTCTTAGATCCAGATTTTTCAAATATAGATTTTCCAGAAATGGACTTTGAGAAACGAATTTCCAGAAACATATTTTCAGAAAATATAACTTTTATAGAAGAGTCTTTTCAAGAAAGATTTCCAGAATATTTTTTTAGAAAGAATTGTGTTTTCAGATAAGAAAGAGATTTTAGAAAAGATTATTTTCCATGAGGATTTTCATACCTAGAACCATGAAATTTTCAAAAAGAATTATTTTTTATTTTAAACTGTTCACTCACTAGATCATTCAAACGATCTAACCCCCTCACTCCCAGTGTTTTGTTTTGCAGGTATAACCGGAAGACGAGCTCAGGATGATGGATATTGATAACAGTCACTAGAGGTGTTGAGTCGACCAGGTTGTGTACATAAGTCTAGTGTAGTTAGATTCAAAGTAAAGTTGCATGTATATACTAGTATTGTAAAAGTTTTTGTAATGTATCAAATATGTTTAAAACAGAGTTATGTAGAGGAGTAATAATGAGTACACAGTTATGATTTTAAGTTTCGTTTATGTTGCGGATGTTGGAGTTTCTACGGTCTCGAGGATCGATTATCAAGCATAAAATATGTATGAATACATCGAGAAAGTTACGGAATACTTACATCGATCGGTTGAGGCGATGCGGTGAAGGAAAAAACTTTTCTGCCCTCCTTTGGAAGTCACGGCAGTGGCAGTTTTGTGTCCTCCAAGAATCGGCCATGTGTGGTTCCTTGAAGCTTCAAGCTTCTCAAATAGTATTCCAAGCCCACGGGTGGGTTTCCCTATCACCTTAATAAGACCCTTTTGTGTGCTAGCACTCATGATTTTTGCCACAAAAATCACTCTTTCCTTCTCCAAGACTCACGGCAGTGAGCTGAAACAAGAAGAAGAAAAATGGCCTCTAAGGCCGAGAGAGAGAAGAGATGAAAGGAGAGTGTGGTGTTGTGTTGGTTGGTTAAAATTGTGTATCAAATACACTTAATTAATTTTCCAAAAATCAATCAATTGTTTTTGTAAAAATTTGGCTTTCCAAAAGTCAAATAATTAAATCCAACAACCACCATCTACTATTCACATCAATCAAGTGACAAGTTGTCAAGTCACTCAAAGTGACTTAGACATCACATCACATCACATCACTCAAAGTGATAAGTGATTTGACGCTAGAAGTGACTAGCGATTTGATACTTAATGTGACTAATGATTTGACGCTTGATGTGACTTGCGTGCCGCACTCGAATTCGAAATGCGAATGCACTCGCAAAAAATCTCGGGCTCGGGTTCGCTAATTCCAAATTAACGAATTTTCCGTCGCGACGTAATTAAATAATTATGCCTAGCAAAATCATTATTCACGTTGCTAATGAATTAATTCTAAATTAACTCGTTCGCCCAAATTAAAATCCATTTCAATTCCACGTTGAAATCCAATTTCGTATAATATATCGAATATATTATTTTATCGATTAATTCCAAATTAATCGTTCTCTCTCTTTAAACGATATTTTATCCTAGATAAAATATCTCTGTAATTAATCCCAGATTATTTTTCTCTTTCTTCTAATTAATCCTAGATTAATAAAGTGCGAGTCATACGTCATCGGTGAATCTTCGGGAAGCGACCCATGAGATCCCCGGATATATTGGCAGTAAATCCGGTCGTCAGACTATCCGAACATGTACGTACCAAGTACTACGTTTTACCAATTTACAAGACAAGGTTGGCTTCTAGCAAAGCGCCATGCCTACCCAATTCTCCAGAAATATGCTTACATGAATAAGTGATCTATAGCAGGCGTAGTATACGCAGTATTGCGTATTTCGATCCAGTATCGGATGCCACGTGCTAGGCCTGGGGCTGGAATTGTGTCTTCCCCGTACGAATCACATGTCGTATGTCTGGTAACTAGTCTCTATAATCGGATATACATGACCTAGTCATAATATCCCGATGACTGCAGTACTTAAGAGTACTAGTACCGTATCCTACGTGACATCATCTCCACTATGACTGGAGTGATACTTCCATCTTGACATCACACCCAATACACTACAATTCTCAATATACCCAGCAGAGGCGTACACAGAACCGGTTAAAGCCCTGGACGACCAAACCAAAGTATATTGATTGTCGCAAGTATTAGCGGTGCAAGTCTCAAGTTAAGACCAAATACATCTACCCTGATTTCGAACTTCCATAGACACATAGTCATACTACCAATGGAATTTCGAAGGGGTCTATCCAGAGCGAAGCTGTTTTCCGTACCATTGGTAAAACACAAACTCTATTACACTTGCATGAGTATCCAATACCCAAATATATGAGAACTATGTCGTTATGCTCCCACAACACGTAAAAGTGTAATACTAGTCTATTCCGTATTATCGATGTCCAATCTCGAAAATACTACGACTAGGGATATTTAATGATTAATCCTTCGTGGACTCATACTGTCTAATATCATCTCAATCCAGGAACTAATCATATGGACCTCCAATCATTTATACATCTATATGATCTAATCACAAATGATAAAAGAGCAATCTCCTTTGTCACATAGTTAATTTGTACAACAACACCATGATCTGTACAAATAATGACACTATGGGTCATAATTATCCAACAATATCCCACTTGGCCTATAGCCAGTCACTCGAGTGTTCACCACCCGAACTATGTACGGTTCGCTCAAACTGCTGAAGAAAGGCTGTCGTCAGCGGATTTGCATGATTATCGTCTGATGCGATTTATACGATCATCACATTGCCACAATGTATGATCCGAACGAATCAGATGAATAGTCAAAGTATTTATCTGGATCGTTGATGAGACCGTTAATTCTTTAGCCTGTGCTGATGCCTAGCTCAGTTGCTAACAGAACTATATCTAATCTAATTAGATTTATTATCGACCCAAATGGCTTCTATTGCTGCCTCAGCTGCAGCAATAACCCGCATGTGTTGTTTATTCAGTAACAGTATCTTGCTTGGAAGATTTCCAGCTCACTGTTCCGTTATTCAAACTGTATAGTACCGTTTAGCGACTTAAAGTCGTTTTTATCGGTTAGGAAACTTGCAGTAGTGATCCTAGTCACTTCAAGTTCTCCATCTCCATAGTTTTAGACAACATCCTTAGTTCTCTAAGATACTAATGGATGTTCTTAATTTCAATCCAGTGACTATCACTTGGATTGGTCTGTTTATGAATCCATATGGTCAAAGAGTATGAGACATCAGGTCACGTACATTTTTCAATGTACGAGTTCTCGGAGAGTGTCAACAACTTTAAATCTATCCCAGTAGATCTTTATTCCTAGAAAAAAGGTTGTTTCTCCCAAGAATTCTACGGAGAATTTTTCTCGAAAGCCAAGCTTTCACCGATTTAATTATGGGAATATCATTTCCAAGAAATGACATGTCATCATTATTTATAGGACATTCTCTGTCTGTGCGCTCCCACTAACCTCCTTATATACACAAGAATCATTTACGTTTTGAATTAAATCATAAACCATTATGATTACATCAAAACGATAATTCCAAGAACCTAATCCTTGCTTCAATCCAAACATGGATCGAATAACCTGCAAACCTTATTTGCTTGTTATGGTACGATAAAACCGACAGGATATTCTAAACATCCTCCAAAAGGTTTCCGTTAAGGAAAGGGGCTTTGACGTTCAGCTGACATATTTCATAAATGAAACATGCAGCATTAGCAAGCATTATCCAAATGGATTTATCGTGGCAACAGGTAAAAGGTTTCGTTTTAATCAACAAAATGTTGATAACGATACCTTTCCGCTACAAGCCTAGCTTAATACGTTGGTATGTTGCCATCCATGTATGTCTTCCTTGAAGACTTATATAGTATCAATAGGCACAATACCTTGCGGTACAACAACTAGTATCCAAACATAGTTGGTATACATGAGATCCATTTCGGACTTCATGGCACTTTGCCATAAAAGGGAGTCGATACTTTGTATAACTTCCTCATACATAGTCAGTTGGTATTCCTCAATAAGATTGACATCTATATGAGGTGAGATCAGAAGCCCATACCTCCCAGGTTGTTTTCTGACTCTCTCTGATCTACGCAGTTCTTGTGTATTCGAAGATTACTGGTACAGTTTCATCATTGATGAACTGTTTGTGTTCCATTAAGGACTTGGTTCCTTGAACTGTATTACTCTGATTTTCATCGAGTTTTACTATCCTCTCACTTACCACTGCATATAGGTGTTCCTCTTAGGAATACCGCATGGAGAGCAACAATTAAATTGTTCTCTTGTGAGATGTATAAGTACTATACTTTGGTTACCCTAGGATAACCTACATTTAGACACTTATCCGATTTGGGTTCTAGTTTGGTATCATCCAAACATATGCCTAGCATTCCCAAATCTACAGGAGTGAGAAAACCCAGTTTCTTTTCCTGTTCATATCTAATATGAATTCTGTCTAATAGATTTTCATGGAACTTTATTCAAAATAAGTATTGCACTGTTAATACTTATCCTTTTGAAGGAAAATGGTAGCTCAGAGCGATTCATGATTAACCTTATCATGTCTAACAAAATTCGGTTTCTCCGTTCGGACACACCGTCAAATTGACATGTTCCGAGAGGATTCCTCATTGAAATAATACTCTTTCAAGTATATTTGAAACTTATTGCTTAAGTATTTTCATCATGGTCTAACCGTGATGGTATTAATGCTTTAGCCGATCTGTTTGTCTACTTCATGTCGAAACTCTAAAAGTTTCCGATTCGTGTTTCAAAAGAAACACATAACCATAACGCGATGTCACATCTGTAAAGGTCATGAAATATTCATATCCACCTCTAGCCTAGCTAGATATGGGCCCACTACGTCACTATGAACAAGGGCTAACAGAGCGATGACATTCACACTTTTACCAAGTAAAAGGTGTTTTAGGCACTTTGCCCAATAAACTAGATTCGTAGACTTTATTTGAATATGATCAAAATTCGTCCTAGTATCCACTCTTCGAAAGTGTGGATATACGAGTCTTGTTTAATTGTGTCCCAGACAACAATGCCACAAATAAGTCTTATCTGATCAAATCAGTATGAGCTCTTTGTTTGTCATGTCATATGTTTGAGATTTATTTATATTCAAAATATAAATACTGTTATTTACATCTAATGTGTTTATCTCAATATCATCTTTATAAAATAAAACACTTTAGTGTTCTAGAATATAAAGGTATACTCGCAACGAGCTATACTCGATATAGAGATAATGTTTCTAGTCAAACTAGTCACATTATAACAGTTTCCTAATTTTAAGTACACACCCGAAGGGTAGTCCCTAAACCTAGGTATCTACGGTTAAAACAGCGACTGTTGTCCCGTTTCCTATTCGCAGATTAATCTCATCTGAAGTCAGTATCCTGCTCATAAGCAGATTCTGCACATTAGTACATATATTTATATACCACTATTTAGTATCTAAAATCCAATTTTAATACTAGCAGTGAACATTCTTATGACAAACATCTTTAAAGTCAGAGTCTTGCCCTTTCTTTTATTCCTTCATGTCTGCCTAGTCCATACGGCAGTCACGCTTCAGTGACCCCGTTTGTCACTATTTAGACAGACATCTTGGGATATGTCATTTATCTTCCTAGAAGATTATAATGATTTTTCCTTTGCCCTTTTTCCACATTCTAGAAGCCTTTCGCCAAGCCTTGGGTTTCTAGAATATCGAAGTAAGGTGCGCCTTGCGCTTCTTGCCTTATTGCAAACTTTGGCTTTATCTCCTCGAGAATAGCCATTAACTCTCCAAGGGTTTAATACTTCTAAGATCTAAGAATAGATCTATGTCCTTCAATTTCATTATCATACTTTAAGGATCTAATCCTTAGTTCTGATTAAGAAATTAAGGAGTCTATATGGCAAGCATAATGGATTAAGCACTAAAGTTATCATTACATAAATCTTCCAAAGATCATGCTATACTATTTGCTTAACTTCAGGCTTAGGCCCAAGATGTTATTTTTTCAAATAAAGTAACTTCTTAATTTTCAGGACTATCCTGAAATTTATTCCCAATTTGAAAATTAAAGTCGTTTAAACATATTTTCCCTAGGATTATGTTTTAAACACTAATCTTTCATTTTTATCTTGATTCTAATAGTCCAACTATTTAATCAACGATGTCAGGTACTATTTAATATAATAATTACTATAGTCCAACTATATAATCAACTATACTTTTAATTTGTTAAATTCAATTATATTGATTACTATAATCCAATTATAAAATCAACTATTAATTGAAATAATTTGAATACAGTCCAACTGTTTAATCAAAACAACATAAATATTAATCCAACTAATATATTAATTTATTTGATGAAATGATTTGAATTGAACGTGTATGGCAAGTAACTAAACGAATATTGCAAACCTAATACTTGCCTCCCACTATTTTTCGGCGAGCCTCTAACACTCTATTGAGTACTCGGGAAACCTTATTTCCTAGTGGGCTAGGATCCCGTTAAATAACACACAATCTTAACTTTGGCCAACAAATTGTATGATAATTAACTATGTAGATCTCCAAGATCAATTGGATCTCATCCAATTCCTAGATCCAGTAGGTGGACATCCAAGTCCGAAATATATATCTTTTATATGCCAATATATCCAATATACTCCCTAACCTTTTTTCTCTGAATCAACTAAGCCTTGGCTTTGGCACAACAAGCTTAATGATCCCAATTAAGCGAAACCCATTGACCATGGAAAGCTTCGTAATCAATGTCGATGGACAAGAAGTGATCTTGACTTTGGCCAACAAATCCCGACTTGGACAAGACACCAATATGGAACAAAGCTCTCGTGATTCAAACACATCCGCGATGGACAAAGGTTTTGACTTTGGCCAACAAACCAATGCCAGTCTTGGATCTTGAGTAAGAATCACTCAATGGAAGGAAAAACGCTTAATATTTTGTGAGGGTTTTTCCAGTGCAAATTGGCAACCAATTTATTATATTTGTTAAAGTCTCATCATCATACACCCTTAAACATGCATTCTAAATACATAATAAAGTGCGTATAAATAAAATAATAATGATATGCGGATGGATACTTAAATACATTGATCCTAGATCAAATCTCTCAATTTCCTCTCTCCCGCTAGCACAAGTATTTACTTCTACCCGTTACACTACACTTATAAAGAAACCTCATTTACATTAAAGGGGAATAGGTGAGAAGAGAAATACAATGAGAAAAGAGGTAATAGGCTGGACACGCAGGTCCAATTTAATAAATTCTAAATTTATTACAATAATTTTTAAAATTGCCCCACCCATCTAATATCCATCTGATATACATTATTCATGCATCACAACCATATATTCACACAAACATGCTATCAATCAATCTAATCCAATTAATTAATCTGATAATTAATGACCATCCAATGTTCAAACAATGATTTGATTTTGCGTGAGTCAAACTCGTTTTGCGAATAAGTACTCAAAGTACGAATTCTTGAATTAAATTAAACTACAACATTAAATCCAATTTAATATGTATGTAATACTAATTCACTTATTTAATTCCAAATTAAATATTACGCTTTATTAATGAACCTTTGCGACTTAGATTCCAAATCTAATCGTTACGGGTCTCAAAGCCCCGATTAACATCCAATGTCGTTTAATTAACGTCCAATGGGCTTTCAATTAATTTGTTAAGGCGTGGGCTTTGGCAACCAAAGCCCAATCAATTAATAACCCCATAAGCCTAGAAATCAATTTCGGCCCATTAGGCCCAATTAAACTTTAAAGGCCCATTAAGTCATAATTAGACTTTATGGAAATGGTTTTGGGCCCAATTGGATCCAACCAATTTGCCTAAACCAATCTTGGTACAACCAAGGCCATTAAAGCACAATTACAACTTTCAAGCCCAATTTCTAAAATTGGCCCAATTAATTAAATCACAAAATTCCAATTTCATAATCTAATTAACCTAAAGTGTATTACATAATTAATCACATAAATCAACATTTCCAAATCAACAATTTACACAACTAATCATGCTCTTTATTAACAAATAGTGTCCAACACAATTTATCAAAAAATCAAACCTATTTTCATGCTTCAAAGTCTTGGCAATTTAAGGTTTTTCAAATCAATTCCGAATTCAATCCAATTAAATACTAAATCAATATTTCCCAATTGATTCCAACTCATCCAATGAATCAAAGATCAAAAAATTCCAAGACATTTAGGGCATAGTTCAATTCGACCAAGCCTAATTATTGGGCAAAAATTATCCAAACAATATTTCATGAAATTGATCCAATCAATCTTTAATTCAACTACATTTAAGCATACTCAATCATCCAATTTCATAAAATCATGCTCAAATACATTTTACCTAATTTTAACCCTAAATCAAGTTTCATGCTTTTACTCGCTCTGATACCAATTGTTGGAGTTTCTACAGTCCCGATGATCGATTATCAAGCATAAAATATGTATGAATACATCGAGGAAGTTGCGGAATACTTACATCGATCGGTTGAGGTGATGCGGTGAAGACAAAAACTTTTCTGCCCTCCTTTGGAAGTCACGGCAGTGGCAGTTTTGTGTCCTCCAAGAATCGGCCATGTGTGGTTCATTGAAGCTCCAAGCTTCTCAAATGGTATTCCAAGCCCACGGGTGATTTTTTGTGTGCTAGCACTCTTGATTTTTGCCATAAAAATCACTCTTTCCTTCTTCAAGACTCACGGCAGTGAGCTGAAACAAGAAGAAGAAAAATGGCCTCTAAGGCCGAGAGAGAGAAGAGATGAAAGAAGAGTGTGTGTTGGGTTGGTTGGTTAAAATTGTGTATCAAATACACTTAATTAATTTTCCAAAAATCAATCAATTATTTTTCCAAAAATTTGGCTTTCCAAAAGTCAAATAATTAAACCCAACAACCACCATCTACTATTCACATCAATCAAGTGACAAGTTGTCAAGTCACTCAAAGTGACTTAGACATCACATTATATCACATCACTCAAAGTGACAAGTGATTTGACGATAGAAATGACAAGCGATTTGACGCTTGATGTGACTAATGATTTGACGCTTGATGTGACTTGCTTACCTCACTCAAATTCGAAATGCGAATGAGCTCGCAAATAATCCCGGGCTCGGGTTCGCTAATTTCAAATTAACGAATTTTCCGTCGCGACGTAATTAAATAATTATGCCTAGCAAAATCACTATTCACGTTGCTAATGAATTAATTCTAAATTAACTCGTTCTCCCGAATTAATATCCAATTTCAATTCCACGTCGAAATCCAATTTCGTATAATATATCGAATATATTATTTTATCGATTAATTCAAAATTAATCGTTCTCTCTCTTTAAATAATATTTTATCCTAGATAAAATATCTCCGTAATTAATCCCATATTAATTTTCTCTCTCTTCTAATTAATCTCAGATTAATAAAGTGCGAGTCATACGTCATCGGTGAATCTTCGGGAAGCGACCCATGAGATCCCCGGATATGTTGGCAGTAAATCCGGTCGTCGGACTATCCGAACACGTACGTACCAAGTACTACGTTTTACCAATTTACAAGACAAGGTTGGCTTCTAGCAAAGCGCCATGCTACCCAATTCTCCAGAAACATGCTTACTGGAATAAACGATCTATATCAGGCGTAGTCTACGGAGTATTGCGTATTTCGATCCAGTATCGGATGCCACGTGCTAGGCCTGGGGCTGGAATTGTGTCTGCCCCGTAAGAAGCACATGTCGGATATTTGGTAACTAGTTTCTATAATCGGATATACATTACCTAGTCATAATATCCCGATGACTGCAGTACTTAAGAGTACTAGTACCGTATCCTATGTGACATCATCTCCACTATGAATGGAGTGATACTTCCATCTTGACATCACACCCAATACACTACGATTCTCAATATACCCAGCAGAGGCGTACACAAAACCAGTTAAAGCCCTCGATGACCAAAACCAAAGTATATTGATTGTCGCAAGTATTAGCGGTGCAAGTCTCAGGTTAAGACCAAATACATCTATCCTGATTTCGGACTTCCATAGACACATAGTCATACTACCAATGGAATTCCGAAGAGGTCTATCCAGAACGAAGCTGTTTTCCGTACCATCGGTAAAACACAACCTCCTATTACACTTGCATGAGTATCCAATACCCAAATATATGAGAACTATGCCGTTATGCTCCCACAACACGCAAAAGTGTAATACTAGTCTATTCCGTATTATCGATGTCCAATCTCGATAATACTACGACTAGAGATATTTAATGATTAATCCTTCGCGGACTGATACTGTCTCAGATCATCTCAATCCAGAAACTAATCATATGGACCTCCTATCATTTATACATCTAGGTGATCTAATCACAAATGATAAGAGAGCAATCTCCTTTGTCACATAGTTAATTTGTACAACAACACCATGATCTGTACAAATAGTGACGCTATAGGTCATAACGGTCCAACAGCGGAATCGAGCCAAGGTCCTATATATTATATATATATATATATATATATAATATATATATATATATATATATGAAATGAATTAGTAGTGATGTATACAGTCATCTAGTCAGAGGATCAGGGGGATAGTATGAAATATTCCCTGCTGGTAGCATCTCTTAGAGAGAGATGTTAAATATATGCTCTGCCTTGAGTTTCTCTTCCTCAGAAACACATATGGCAATGTAATTATTAACATTCCAATGTTCTTCCTTCGAATTGTAAGTAATTACAATTGTACCAACTTTGAAGATAGAGTATTCAATACTTGATGGACAATGCAAGCATCGGGAAAAAAATGTTAAGATTTTTCAACCTTATTCCGAATATAGAACATCATCAAAATATACTCTCTAACACCTTCATTAGCATTATATTCATTGAGTATAATTTCTTCAAAAACGGTACCAATTTCTGCATTGATTGAGACTTTATATCTTTCAGATACAGCTGTCATGAAAATCTTTTGCTATAATTATTTCTAGAAGACCACTTAACAAATGCTCAGGAATGAGTCTATTTATAGTCAAATAGCACATGTGATTTGACTTATGTCATACTATATGCAACTGCTTATTGGTATCAATACTGTAACTATTAATAACAGCTGGCTTATGAGTAGTTATAACAAGATCAAAATCTGCTAATTTCATAGTCAATTGTACATCTCTCACCCAAACTTTAAAGTTGGAGCCAGTTAACATCTCTATAGTCACAGTGTTATTGTTAATTGAAAAGGTGACTGAAAAACAAATAATAATGCAATTCTTTAGTTTAACCACAACCTAAGATAATTATACTCCAAGTCATAAAAGTGTATTATACGAAGAATTTTAGCACATCACTGTATAAACACTTTTGGGTAGAATATACAATATATAATTAAAAATTATTCATATAAGACGATTCAGAAACTTATCTAGTCCTTGTAAGTTTATCACCTTTGCGTGAATAAACCACTCATGCTAGTCCATTACCAGCCATATGTCTCATATGTAATATTTCTAAAATTTAATATACAATCTACATCTTTAGACAGAAAACTGCACAGAAAAAAATAAAACATCCCAAAAACATGCGAGACCATCATCATGTAAAAGATTCAGTGAAAATGTCACTTAATTTCACTAAATCTATAAGTAATTCTCACATCGGGATACATTTCATACTATCTTGAAAAATAACCTTAAAATGTAATTTTTTTTTCCTTTATAGACTAGAGCTTAATTGTCCATAAAATTACATTCCTAAATATTGTGACAAAATTATGAGATAAATTATTTTTTAAAATTTATCTCTGTGTCACAAATAATTAATTGCATTGAAATTTTCTCTATAACAAAAGATAATTTTTATACTCATGTATAAATAAAACTGGATGAGATAATAATTTATCTCTTTAAGTGCCACAAATAATTAATTGTGACTTTGTATTTGAATTCTAAGATAAAAGTGAAGTATAAATGAAATTTAGAGATCAAAATATAATAGTGAGGGACCTGAATGCTATTAGCCAGTAAATCAATCAAATTTGGGGTATGTGCGCTGATAGCTTCAATAAGAAGTAGTCTCGCAGCCCAACCCCACAAGCCACAATAATGCCATTTCAATTTATTTATTTAATTTTTTTTTTGGCTATCAACGAAAGCAACAACAATAATGCATTATTATTAATTTTTTTTAAATAAGCAAAAGCAATTTTTTTGCTTATTAATACCATCCAATATTCGGCTCTCCAATTTCAGAACCATATTTTTTTCCACCAAATTTTAGTATTTTATAAATCTCAAAACTCATTGATCTAATTTCATAATTAATCTAATAAACCTTATGTGCTTAAATTGGATCAATTAATAACTATTATCAAGATATCAATAGATCAGGAAAAATATGGGTTCAAATAAAAATCATCCGAAAAATTCATCAGATTTTTCTTAACTTTATGAAAAATCCATAAATTCTAATATTGTGTTCCTGCTCTAATATCACATTTCGAGATTTATTTTACAACATGATCTTTATCAGAAAAGTTTAAAATACAAATTAAAAAATTATTCGAATGACTCATAATGCATACCTGATTTAGAATTCATATATGCAGTGAAAAGTTTTTGACAGATCTATTGAATATTTACATTGAAGAGATCACTATCTGCTCCCCTCTTATTGATGGTGAGAAATTTACTCTCCTTTGTAAAACTTCTTTTTTCTTATGCCTTTTAGCTAAACTCACTCAATCTTTATAATTGCTCTCTCAGTAATTTCTCCCTCAAGTGAATAACTACTATTGTTGAGAATGACATAAAGCTTAAATAATTAAAGGAAGCTTATCGATTAAGTTATTATAGGGGAGTGAATATGAGACCTTAACTCACTAATTTATGGAGTGTAATGCGCTCACCGATCAAAAGTCTATAACATCCCTAAAACCCGCTCTAATTTCCACATCAATTAATATAGAGTTCAACCCACCATATTAGATTAGATAATTTAACTTCACGGTTCTATTATAAAATTTATATCACAATTAATAAAATTTCATAATAATATTAGAGTAAAATATTCTAACATCAACAACTACAAAAGTACTAATAAATGTGTATTAAGTGAATTTATATTACTCCAACTAGTTGGGTAATTGACTAAAGCTGTTGCGATTAAATCTTTCTTTTTCTTTATTTTTGAGAATAGTTAAGTAAAAATTGGTATGCAGTAATAAGAAAAGTGAATGGTGATGTTGATAGATATTAATAATTAGAAAAGATTGGGACCAATAATTGAACTGATCAAACTTTCAATAATAAGTTACATCAAGATGTAGGGAAAAAAAAGACACATAGATGATATGTTATCTAATTATTATTTTTTTTATAAATTCTATCAAAACAATTTTTAATCTAAGGTTTGATTTAATCTAAGGATTCAAATTGTTCGTGTAGAAATCGTCACAAACAATAGAATCACAGATAATAAAATCTAAAGTATTGATTATAATCAGACAACAAGTGTAGGGATCAACTCATATATGTCTTGATCTCTTTCGGGGTATGACTCTGCTCTTCTCTTTATGTTTCACCCCTCTCCGTGTCCGGCCCTGATTTCCAGAACCCTTTACATTGAAATCTGCATCATCGATTTTGATGGGGCTCCTCCCCGAGGACACTTCGTTGTGGTTCTCCTCTAACTGCTGCTCCTCGTAGATTAAGTTGAAAATGAGGTTTTCTTTCAATAATATCCCAAGGGGAAGGTTACTTGGTATTCAATTTTTATTTTTTTTATTCTCATTCCTTTTCAATTTCCAAAATATGTAAATTTTGGATAATTTAATAGCAATTTTTTTTTTAAAAAAATAAAAAATAAAAATTAGGAACAAGATCAAACTAATATGACCACATTGTGTTTTAAAGGTGAGCTTGCCTTTTTGCGAATCAAAAAGAGAAAAAAGTAGAAAAATAAATAAAAGAAAGAAAAGATCACAAAAGATTAATGACACCTTTAAGCAGCGATTTAAAATCGGAACGGACCGCACCATCTGGAAAAACCCAAGCGACCCTTTGATTAAATATTGACTTGTAATATGTACGTGTCAAACTTGATAATCATGTCTATAAAACTGTGAAACGCATTGATCACCGTTGGATCTCGATGATAGGATGAGGAAAGCCCAAGCGACACGTTTCTGATGATGCTTTTATTGGGCCCTACTTTATGACGCTGAGAAGCACATATATTTAGGTGGCTGGATCTCTTTGATTTGGGTTCTATATATATATATTTTTTTTATAATATGATTCAGACACGCAAATCCAACCACCTAAACATCTATGGTTGGATCTGTGTAATATATATATGTTTACATTAATTTTTTTTGTATATATTTATTGGAGTCGTTTAAGGGAACGACCTCGTTCCTTAATTTTTATTATTTTGAATAGAAAAAATATAATTTTGTTATAAAAGAAGAGGAATAAAAAAGAATAGAATACTTTGTAAAGTTTCACATTTTGTTTGAATAAAAATTACAAGAGTTACTCTCTATTTATAGGGAGAGCTTTGGGTAAAATCATTATCCATAATCAATGTGAGATAAATTACTAAAATAATTATCCATAAGTAATGTGGGATAAAATACTAGAATAATTATCTTCAATCAATGTGGGATAAGACTATAAGTTTAAAGATAAAAGTGAGGGACCACATAGTTTACAACAATCCTCATCGAGACCTATCACTTTAATTTTACACTATCTGTTTGACCTAATATTGTCTCATTAAAACCTTGGCAATAAAACTTAGTGTGACAAAACCTAGTCAAAGGAAAAAAAGTACAATGTACAATGTACAATATACTGTCATCTAACTATAGTTCATCACGTCAATAAATACGTTCCCCTAATGAAATGCTCCTCCTAAAAAGATATCATCGTGATAACAATAAACTTCTCAAATGTTGATGTCGGTAAAACTTTCGTAAATAAGTATCCAAAGTTATCAGTTGAACATATTTGATTGCTCTATTGGAGCTCATGAGTCTAGAAGAATTTAGGTGATATGTGTTTGGTTCTATCTCTCTTGATGCACCCTCCTCTAATTTGTGCAATACATGAATCATTATCTTCATATATCACTATTGAAATATTTGTAGTTGAGTTTAAGTTTCATGTGCTCTCAATATGATGGATAAGTGACATTAACCATATACATTCGCTGATTGCTTCATGTAGTGCAAGTATTTATGAGTGATTGGAAGATGTATCAACATTAGTATACTTTGTAGATCACCATTAAATTATTGTGTTATTGTAGATAAAAATATATCTTGTCTATGAACGTGTTTTATGCAGGTCAGAGAGGTATCCTACATTAGTATAACCACAAGACTTAATTTTGTGTTGGTTCAATTGAATAGAATAATCTGAAGTCTTTTGTCCCATGAAGATAACTTAAAAT
>SKCR01007038.1:0-24785 GCA_019454045.1 Zanthoxylum bungeanum
GCAATATTTACTATACGATACATGACATTCCCTGACTCTGTTTGAATTGAACTCTATCTCTAACTTGACCTGGTAGACCGAACACCCTAGTGACTGCCATCAGTATCCGTTCTCTCGAGCTTATCCTCTGGGTAAACCTACAAAACAAGGAAACTAGGAGTGGGGGGTGAACGATCTAAGTGAGTGGACGATTTAAAACTAATATTGTGTACTTTTATGAAAACACATGATTCTAAAACCAAAACTATTACCAGAAATCAACATTTCTCTAGAAAACTCTTTCCTTATCTGGAACACAACTTTTTGAATAAAATTTTTCTGAAAAAGCTTTTATATTTGTAAAACTCTGAATCTTTCTGTACAACCAACTTTTTTTCTAAAACTTCTTTCAGAAAACTATCATTTCTGAAAATTACATTTCTGAAAACCTTATCTCTGAAATATTGTCACTGGAATCTATCTCTGAAAACCTGACGCATGAGGGCGTTATGTTTCGCCGTCCCTCCATACACCTAGCTAGAGCCACATGCAAACCCATGATATTGGGGCGTTACGTATTGATGTCCCCCAAAGCATGCCACTTCCTGTCCCCGAAACTAGTGGTCTTGGGGAGTTACGTATCGCCGTCCCCAAGCCACTGAACTAGAACCAGAGGTGCATATCTTTGCTACCCTTCAAGCTCTGAATCTAGGATCTATGGGTATCTGTCGTCCATAGTCCTAAACTGCATGTGCACGCAATCTCTGAGTCCGTCAATTCCATATCTGTGTCAAGTTACATACTGAGGTGGGGTTTTCCCCATGCCTCGAAAACATGAAGTCATATTTTGAAAATATCTCTTTCTAAAATATCTTCGTAAAATATGATCTGTCATGAAATATCTATATTGAAAATTGACTGACGCCCTAAATACGTAAAAATAAATCTTTACTTAAAACAGTGTAAATAAATAAAATTAACTTAGAAAGAGAGTGTCCACTCACAATTTTGAGACCCTATAGCCTTACTTCACTTCGCTAAATAAATTTGTGGTTCATGTGATGATCTATAATATATAATCTTGATTAGAAGATGGGCTGAGAAAAGTTACGGAATTAGGCTAATTTATCTATTCAAGTACTCGTTAACACTTCACTCCATATCATGCATATATCATAATGTAATATATATATATATACGAGTTGATACGACACTCTTGGGGTGGCCTCTAACACACTAGGGTGAAGCTGGAATGAATTAAAATTATTTTGTGGAAAATTCCGATCTCACATTTTTGACTTGATTCTGGTTCGAATTTGGAAACATATTCAACCTGAAAGTTGTAGATCTCGATCTCAGATTTCCGACGATATAAAATTCATAAAAATCAGAGTTCATATGATAAATTTATGGCCCAAATACCATGGGCTATCCGAAGTGGAATATTGTACAGTTTCGTATCGGAATTTCGAGGAATTTACCGATTGTCCCCAAATGTCATTTTATGAACACTTATTTGCTCAAGCATGATTTATATCTAGTATTATACTTCCGAAAATGTAATAGTCGTCAGCCTCTGGTGACGTGCAAGTTATCGGGGTCACCGGATGTTACATTGGCAATCTCTTTATTTAAGCCTCCAATAAACTGTGTCATAGTAGCTTATGCATCTTCCACTACATTTTTCACGATCATGGAAACCTCCATCTTTGTATACTAATCTTTAACACTTTTGGACCCCTGATGTAGAAACCAGCGGAAAATGTGAGCCACAATCACAACTACATTTCAATTTACAATTTTATTATTTTTATTTTATTTTATTTTATTTTATTTTTATTTTTATTGTTTGAAGCTATAACCTTTCTTCTTAGTAGTAGTGTTGTAGATTTAATTGTCAATACCACACGAATCAGGTGATGTCTTTTTAACTCTACTTCTTATTCGGACATTGGGGAACATGTTTCATTTTGGTTGGGAAAAGGGGATAGTTGACTGGAAAGCTTTTATTTTTATTTTGAAATTTTTTTTAATGTTATTTCTTAACAAGTTATTTTTGTTCATTTCATTTTAAATTATTTAAATTTGTGAATTCTCCACAATATTGATTAAATTTGATATTCATATGCTTATTTGACATATATTATCAACATACACGGTAACATATGATCGCAGGTTATAATTAATTTTTTTTTAATATTCAGTTCTCTAATTTGTTTAGAGTAAGCACCTAAAGGCAATGAAATTCGTGTTTTTATTAAAAAAAAAAACTAAACATGCTTTTACTTAGTAATCGAATATCTTGCCTCAGCAAGCAGTGATTGTTCGCGTAAAAATGGTAGAGTTTGATTTAGTTTAAAAAAATAATAAGTGTGTGAATAAGTTCGATTTCTTAGCCTGTCTAACTCGAGCAATTAAGTCTGTATGAGTGTTTTAACGCATAGTGCCCTAAGACCAACTTGTCTTGGAGTCACTGGCTCAAAGCTCGTTACATGAGTTAAAGAGAAAACTTAAGGAAAATAGACACTTCTTCTTTTTAATATCTGAGATCCGAGCAATTAAGTTCGTAGGGGTGTTTTAACGCATAGTGCCCTAAGACCAACTTGTCTTGGAGTCACTGGCTCAAAGCTCGTTACATGAGTTAAAGAGAAAACTTAAGCAAAATAGACACTTCTTCTTTTTAATATCTGAGCAATTAAGTCTGTATGGGTGTTTTAACGCATAGTGCCCTAAGACCAACTTGTCTTGGAGTCACTGGCTCAAAGCTCGTTACATGAGTTAAAGAGAAAACTTAAGGAAAATAGACACTTCTTCTTTTTAATATCTGAGATCCGAGCAATTAAGTTCGTAGGGGTGTCTTAACACCTAGTGCCCTAAAACCAACTGATTTGGGAGTCACTGACCCAAAGCTCGTTACAATGATTGAAGATGTATTATTATTTAAAAAAAATTATTTTTGTATTTATAAATAAATTCTCATTGCCAAAAGTTGTGAACTCTAATATAATTTTAGAACAAAAATATTACTATCTTCTCAATAAAACATGTGAATATTGTGGGCAAAATGAATTGATTGATACTTTTTTTATATGTGTATGGAAAAATGGTAAAAAGTACATGAGAATTTACTTATTTGATTATTTAGAAAGAAAGAAAACAATTACTAACTTGGATAAGAATTAGTCTTCTTAGTTTTCGCTTAAATTACTAGGGACTAGTAATAAGCTGGTTGAGGGGTGTGATGAACACTAAAAAGTTCACATTTATTAAAAGAAAAATTAATTATTTTACACTTGTAATTTCATTAATTCCCTTAATTTAGCACATTTTTGAAATAATAATTAAATTTATATTTTGTAAATTTTTATTGTGTATTTTTATTTATCGTGTAGGTAATATAATGGTTCGGAAGCTCAATAGGAAAAATGGATATAAGATCTGAATTCAAAGACCCAAAAAACCCAAAAATTACGTGATAGTTATATTCAAATCGGACTTAGAAAACATTCACCACGTTTATATTGACGATAAAATGAGCTTATGATGTATTTAGCTACATATGTATTGTATTATTATTATTATTATTATTATTATTAAAGCAATGCATTATTGCATTGCTGGACAGCAATGCAATAATGCATTGCCGGCAAATACAATTACATTCTTAAATGCAATTGCATTTGCAATTTGGCCAAGCCCTCCTATAAAAAGAGGTGTTCGGCACCTCAGTGAGAGGGGAGAAGATGGAGAGCTCCCCTCCAGTTCGGATATATTATTTCATTTTCCCCTTTCGGGAGATTTGAGATAAGTATCATGTGTGTTTTATTTTATTTTGTTACAACGAGTCCGATGATTCAAGAATCAGCTCAATCAGAGTTCATTTGTCGCCACACAACTCCTCCACGGCCAGCCGACAAGCTGTTGACCCAAAACGCCTAAAGGAAGAAGAGGATTCGGGTGAGAGGATTTGGTTTCTTTTACCTTTTTTGTGATTTCAAGAAAATTTAAGGTATTTATAGAAAACTTTTTGAAAATTGCATTCCAATCCCCGCGCATTACAAACAGGCCCATATCATTGGTTTCTTTCGGAAATTCATATTTTTGAGGTTCTTCTACTATAAATTTTAAAAAGTGTTCAACACGAAAGTTATTCCTCTAAAAAAAACGATCCCGATGTTTCATGAATTAGCTCAATCGGAGTTCGTTTGCTATCTTTATAGCCAAACCAACAAACTTTCTTCGTATAAAATAATAACATAAATCGCTAAGCGATTCTTTCATGTCACGTGATTTCCAATACATCAAATCTCTATTTTAAAATATTTCGAGCTATATTTCAATACTTAAACTCTTATTCTCTGATGTAGTCTCATTCCGAGACCTGATCTACAATTAAAATCCTTTCGAAAGATTTTTTGAATTTCTGGATATTACAATATCGATTTATAAATACTCAAGGAGAAACGTTTGATAGTGGTTAGCAGAAGATCTTCCATGTACATTTCGAGTAGCAAAGTCTCTGTTAAACATTAGTTACAGATTTCAATTTCAGTTTCAGTTTTGTGTTTCTTTTTGTGTTCTTTGTGATTCTTTTGGTCCTTAATGATTTTGGTGTCATATAATTAAAAAAAAAAAAATCATTAACCTATTTGCTTGCACATTAAGTTATCATATCTTCATTCACATCCTTGTAATCTAGTTTTAGGTTTTCTTGATCGAGGTTTGAATTTTCTATTCTCGTCATAACCAATATGTTGGATAATATATCATCTTGAGGTTGTTTGCTAGCTAATTAAAACTACACTTAATAGTTTGTTCTTGATCGAGTTGGTGGTTCGTCAAAGAAATTTGGGTAATCTATTTGAGTGGTAAAAAGGCATAGAGTGTGAGCACATCATCGGGTAAAAATCAATTAAGTGTAAACACGAGTGAAGTGACATCAAAGTGCAAACATGTGAGCTTGATGAGGTTTATTTCTTGTTTTGTTACTTTCTTTTTATTGCTAATCTGTTTTGTTAAGACTTTGAGATGGTAGAATCAAGTTTAAGCACTAAGCTTATAGCCATGGAATGAAGGTTAATGGATATGATTGAAAATTTGATGTCAATGACGGATAGAGAAAGTGAAGGAAAGGCAAAGAATATTAATGGGTTGCAAAGATCTGTGGAGAGCTTGTCAATGAGTATAGAAAGTCTACAACCTAGTGGTGTTCAAGGTAGACAACAACCATAATATGCTCCACCACCACCACCACCACTTATACCACCAGCACATGTACCACCACCTTCAGAACCATATAAGGAGCATCAAGTAGAGAATGCTTATAAGGGTTATGAGGATGTAGATGATGTGGAAGAAAGGTATAGGCCTTGAGATTGAAGACATAAGCAAAGATATGAAAGCATAGATAAGAGATTCGATAAGGGCCATATGAGAGATGATGAGATGGTAACTTGGACATCATTAAAATGAAAATTCCTTTTTTTTCCAAAAGAAGAATGATCCAGAGGTGTATTTGGAGTGGGAACAAAAGATTAAGCTCATCTTCAACTGCCACAACTATTTTGAGCGAAAGAAGTTGGGTTAAGCTGCTATTGAATTCACAGAATTTGCTTTGATTTGGTGGGTTCAATTCATCGTTGGTAGAGGAAGAAACCATGAAAGGCCCATTGAGATGTGGACGGTATTGAAGGCTCTCATATGAAAAAGATTTATTCCAAGTCACTACTATAGAGCTTGACCAAAAGCTTCAATATTTTTATCAATGATTCAAGAGCGTCGAGGATTATCATACTGAAATAGAGATAGCCATTATTAGGGCTAATGAGACAACGAAGCCACTATGGCTAGGTTTCTGGGTGGCTTAAATAGAGAAATTACTACATCGTGGAATTACATCACTACATGGACTTAGAGGATATGTTACATATAGCAATCAAGGTGGGAATTCGTCTCAAAAATCAAGTCAATATCCAAGTACACTATGTCAAACACCTCTGCTGGGAAAATGAAGTGGGTTGGAAATGAAAACGGGGATGGAGGCTATTCTAAACCAAGGGCTGAGAGTGGTGGCAAGGGAAAAGAAATTAAGAAACCTAAATTGAATTCAGCGATTGTCACACCTAGAACGGGGGAAAAAAGTGCTTCAAGTATCTAAGGTTGGGACATACTTCCTCACAATGCCCCAACAATCGCATCTTGGTAGCCAGGAAATATAGTTAATATGAGTCCATGGATGAAGAGCCAGAAGAATAGGGTGCGATGCATGAAGAAGAAGATGAAGAGGATGAAGATAATTTTGATACATTCCCAAACAAATTCTCACTAATTGTCAAGCGAGACTTGAGTACACAAGTTGTGGAGGATGAAACTAAGTTGCATAGGGAAAAAAATTTCACGTTAGGTGTTAAATGAATAGAAAGGCTTGTAGCATGATCGTTGATGGAGGAGTTGTGCTAATGTGGTTAATTCATTATTGGGAAATATACCCTAGAGCTTCATGTAATATAAACAGAATTTTTTATTATGAAATAAAAGATGCATTATTCATTTATAAAAATATTTTATTTAAAATCGCATATTGTAAATTATCTTGTTTACTCTTGATTACTCATGTTCCTTTAGACTTAGTGTATGAGTGTCATACATAAGAGGATTTAAGTATCAAGTTACTAATCTAAAATAGTCCATAAAGAGAAAACAAAGTGGGAACTTTATTTGTGGTTTATCTATAGATGCGGTATATTCTATACTTGTATGGCGACCTTGAACCTGGATCGTCCATGTGGTGACATGAGAATGAAGGCACATTGTATGATGCGATTATATATGACTGGATCCATATAGAAATAAATTTCTTATTATATTCGTTAAACAAATAAATTCATTTCAATCTACTATATCGTCATATATGGATTGATCTGTATCCTAAGTGTACTGCGAACTCTTTCATGTCAGGCTATGTCCTTTGATTTACTAATGTGAGGTTGGTGTAGCAGTTCTGACCAACAGCTACGTACTTTGGGGACATTGTTTGGTGTGTAGCAATGAATATTTTATATAGATATGTAGTTCACTCCTTCTTGCAAGAAGTATAAGAGTATCTTCTTTAAGGGTTGATTCGGTACTTGAACGATTAGAGCGCTCAAGTTTTTCTATTGCGAATAGAAAAATTAATATTCATAATAGTTATGAATAAATTATTTATTAGAGAATCAATGGTACTTAAGGTAAAAATAATTAGAGGGTTATAACAGATATTTTGACCCGGCTCTAATTATGAGATGCTCTTGAGGGGCCAATCCGTATGCGATGACTATATCGATGGACACCGAAGTAGTTCGGCTTATATTTTTCATCTACGGCAACGAGAGTGCAGCTTCAGGTTTTTAGTGGAATACCCGAAGTTAATAATTTAGAATATTTAATTAAAGAGTTTAATTAATATTCCAAGATTATTAGAGCTCGGAACTGTAGGTCCATTTGGTCACCATGCTAACTCGATATACTGTAACAAATTAAATATAATTGGATAGTCTAATTATATACTCACATAAATATTTATATATTATTAATAATATACTTATATTTATATATTATTAATAATATACTTTGTCACAAATGAAAACTATATTAGTTTAATATAATATTTTCAAGAATTTTTTATTATGAGATAATTATATCATCATTAAGATAATGTTATTTGCATTATCAAATAGACAAACCCATGTGGCTTTCTTTTATCTCTAACATGTTTGTCTATTAGGACATACCTAATTGCCTTATCTTTAGGTCCACTTCACATGCATTTGTATGGCACACCATTTGATTATGTTTTGCATATTTGAAAGACATTAGTGGTTTAAAAGATAAGACTTTTGTTGGCTTTGTAAGGAGAATCAAATCCTGGAATGTTTTCTCAAGTGTTGGGAGGAGAGGAAAAAAAAAGAGTGATCGGGTATATCATCTTCTACATTTTTTCTTTCAAAGGAAAAAAAGAATATGGAGGGAGCTTCTTCCAATTATCAAGTAATTTATTTTTTAGTCAAGTGTTGAAAGGAAATAAATAAAAATTTTGTGACAATAATTTTCTCTAAAGAGTTTAGAGAATTAATTTTGTGAGTGAACTCCACACTTCGATTTGTTGGTAACGAGTCATAGCGTGGAAGATCGAGTGGCGGATTCTTTTAACGAATCTTAGGGAAATTTATTCAAAATAGAAGCAAATCAAGTCATCAAAAGGCTGCTCGGATTCGGTTTTCATAAGGAAAAGGGCAAAAAAAAAATTTCAAGATCGATCCCGGAGACTAAGGCGTATCCACTACACGAGGAAAAGAATTTCCTACAATTGGTATAAGAGCGAGGTTGAAAAATGTTCTTAACCCTTCTCTTTTTAATTAAAATTTTTGTTTTTAATGATTTATATGAGATATAAATTATTGGTATTATGAGTAGGCACATTTTAATGTTCATGTGATGAATTTTATTTTTTGATTCATGTGATGAATGTATTGTATTGATCGTTAATTTTTTCCGGTTCTTATTTTTGTGTTATTTTGGTTTTAGGAATGTAAGGGCATAATGTCAAATTTTTCAACTGTTGTAAATTTATTTCTTATGTAAAAATTTCAAGTTGTAATATTCTATGTACTTGGAGAGCTGATGCCGCAAAGAACTCAACAAAAATCGATGCCGCAAATGACTCAACACCACTCCATATAGTGAGACTTGAAGATCAAGGGATGTCGTGGATTATATTTGTACTAATTAGATTTGTATAGAAAAATAAGAGCCCGATCAATGTAATTTTGGTGCTTTGGTTGCTTCTTGTAAATCTGGAAAACATGGGGCCTCACGACGCTTAGCGGGTTGCGTCGTGACACCGAGCAGAGTGTACATTCTGCCTAAATTTTACACTGCAACGCTTCACGACGCTAAGCAGGTTGCATCCCGACATGCCTACTTGTTGTTGAAGCATCGCGACGCTAAACAGTTTGTGTTACGACGCCGAGCAGAGTTTACATTCTACCTTGTTTTAACACTGCAACGCATCGGGACGCGTGTAAGGGCGTCGTGACGTCCAAATATTATATGTATAGTAATTTCAAAATGTTTGAATAACATGTCATATAGCTTAGGATGCATACTCTTGTATTTTCATATGCCATAACATGTTTAGATGCATGAATATACTAGTCATAAAATGTGATTTTATGATATTTAATAGTTAAATTGGTATATGATATGCATAAAAAGAAATTAATAAGATTAATTGGTTAAATGGTTTTGAATTGGAAATTCAAAGTTTAAAACTTATGGGCCTTATAAGTGCAATATGTTTTCCCTTGGTATATTGGATGGAAACTCGGACGTAAATTCCATAATCGATTCTGAATGTACGGTAATGTGATCTGCACTGGGGATATAATTCCACGTGCCATTAGAATTTATAACGTGCTTATATTAATTTAAATAGTTTAATTAAAATTTATCCATTTATTGAATTCTAAATTTTAAACCTGTTAGTGAACTAATATTTTAAGTGTAAAATAAATTAGGTCACTAAACCAAACTTAATTAAATTAGTTAAATTAAGTAATATGTTAGTTGAGACTAATCAGAATTAGTGAATAAAATTTTAAGAGTTAAAGTAGTTAGATCACTAATTATTCACTAGTATTAATTAGGTTATGTTTTTAGCCGTGTATAATTTAAATAAATTAGATACTAGTGTAATAGAAACTGTAAACTCTAAAATAGTGAGTGTGAGAGAGATATATCACAATATATCTCGCCATCTCTATTGTTAGTCCAAAAATATGAGATTACAAATGCACATCGAGACAAATTTATTTTCGTCCCCTACCGATGATGTATATTTTGGGTCAATATCAAGTTTGGATTTCGATAGGATAGGAACTCTAGATGTATTTGGTGAACTGACCTACCCTACAGCGGTATTTCACTAGTTGAGCCTAAGGCTTCCGAAATAACAGGTTATACTCACAAAGGAATGATTTAAAAGTTAATCAAATCAAATTGTGGTTGTTAAATATATAAGTAAGAGTTATTCCCACATATAATAATCAATTGAGATTGTCTCGATCTATCATGTGAATACTTCACCTACCCTACATCGACACTTATTTGTGGATGATAGATTTCTGTGGCATATTAATTCTTTTAGGTTTCTAATTCATTATACATGGTTCATGCATCATGTTTAATTTTATACCTAAATGTTTGATGATTTTAATATGCGATGAATGGATATTAAATATATGTTTATTTATTTTATTTCATCCATGATTTCTCCAATTATTGTTAATCTCTCAAATGACAAATTAACCAGAGAAAATTATGTTAATGAAAAAGTAGCATGAACGCCATCTTGGTCTGTGAAGACCTTAAGTTTGTCCTGACGGAGGAATGTCCTCCCTAGCCAGCCAGAAATTATGGCCAAGCTGTGCGCGATGCCTATTAAAAATGGGTCGTGGCCATGAGAAAGCCCACTGCTACTTGCTAGCAGGGATATCTAAGGTTCTTTCTATAAAGCATGAGCCAATGCCTACAACATCTTTGATGATACAATCATTATATGACATGTTCGGGAAACCTTCGGAGCGGCAACGTCATGAGGCCATGGTCTCAATGATGACCGCTATGATGAAGGAAGAGACATCAGTCCGAGAGCATGTCTTGAGGATGATGACCTATCTCAACACGGCCGAAACCCATGGAGCTCGTATTGACGAGCGTAGCCAGGTGACCATGATCATGGAAACTCTTCAGAAGAATTTCCTGCAGTTTAAAAACAACTATATTATGAACAAGTTATCTTTTACTTTGACACAACTGTTTAATGAGCTCAACCATTACGAGTCAATGTTGGTGGATCCTCGTAAGCCTATTGGAGAGGTAAATGTTACCGAATCTTCTAAATCTGCAAAGAAGAAGAAGAAGAAAAACACTGGGAAGTCAAAGGCAAAGCCTATGAAAAAGAAGAACAAGAAATGGTCCAAGGATGCCAAGCCCAGAGGAAATTATTTCCATTGCAATAAGGATGGGTATTGGAAAAGGAATTGTCCTAAATACCTTGTAGAGCTGAAAGAGAAAAAGGCCACAGGTAAATATGATTTACTTGTTATTGAGTCTTTATTAGTGGAGGATGATAAATCTGTATGGATTATTGATTCTAGAACCACTAACCATATTTTTTCTTCTTTGCAGCTACTTGATTCATGGAATGACCTTACTAAGGTGACTACACCATGAGGGTCGGGATATGGGTTTCCATTTCAGCAAGAGCAGTGGGAGTTTCCAGTTTGATTTTTTTAATAATAGTTATTTATGTTTGAACAATGTGTTGTTTATTCCTGGTTTTGTAGTAATTTGATTTTTATCTCTAAATTTTTGGATGATGATTTTTCCATTTCATTTAATAATAATTTGGTTATTATTAGTAGAGATGGATTAATTATATTCACATGAAACTCTGAAAATAATTTATATGTATTAAGACCGTTAACACACAATTCACTTCTCAACACTGAAATGTTGAAGGTTGAAAAGTCTAAAATAAAATGGCAAAAGATTTCTCACGATGACTGTAACATCCCGCCTAAGCCAGGATGCTACCGGCAGGAGACATGCTAAACCCATCTCCATAAGCCTTTGATTCTAGAAAATTTTTGGCATTATTTATTCGTAACATCATGCAACCTGGCCTAAAGCCAGCATCCATAAACAACGTAAACATAAAATCTCGGCCTCAAGCCGGAATCGCAACATCAATGCAATCTAAGGGCCCAACAAAAAATGCGATGCAGACATATAAACACAATATAATCAGGGCTCCGTGCCCGAAAATACACATATACAAAAAATTTTCTAAAATAAACATATGTGCTCAGCACGTTACAACCTATACAATCTAAAACATAAACTACTAGACTTTTTATTTCCCCAAGACCTGGTGACTGGTTGACTGCAACGCTGCTATCTGACCGCTCCACAACTTTGAAATCTACGGTCAATCATTAGGTAAAACCACCAACCTGCAAAACTCAAAACTGTAGTATAGTGAGTCATAAGACTCAGTAAGTAACTATGCTCATACCTTGAGCACATACACAAGCAAGGTTTGAATTCCAGTTTACATATTATTCCTGAGATTTCTAAGTGGTTCACACATTCAATTGTTCATGCCGTCTGTTTCCTAGCCAATTGGCAAACATTCAATTTCTTATATTCCTTTAATGTGAGCATTCATACACTCATCTCTTTCTGTTTTCTAGTGACGTGCTTCCTAGCTTATTCATCTGAAATCATTGCATACATATTTATATCAATCTTAACATATCATCGAATCATCCGTACAATCACTTATATATCTCATATCGTCTTCACATAAATCATATATCAATTATTTGAAGTCACATGTACAAGTCACTTATATATATAACTTTCACATCGTATACAAATCTTTTTAATTCACAACACACGTCAAGCAATACTCCCTTTTGCTATTTTAATCATTTCCTTTTTTTTAATCATATAAGTTACAACATGTAGTTCTTCTCTAACTTGAATAATTCAATAACCAACAATCATTCACATTCATTCTTACTTATAACTTTTACCTCTATCTAGCATCGTTAACACATTCATGATGTCACATATATATCATTCACGGCATATCATATAGCAGTGTTCACATACATATACATATCATTTTCTTATCTTCTTATCTTTCTCTTACTTTGCTACCTCAAGCTTAGGTGAATTATCAAAGTTATCTTCTTACCATTTTATTTAACACATCATCGATTCATCATAGACAATCCATATTAACTATATATACAGCAGATATGCATCTCATCATCATGTGTATGCACTAGTGCTGGTTTGTGCAAACAATGCTCGTACATAACCCATTACCTATTTTAGAATAGGTATGGGGTGGATTCCATCCGAACGGATCCTATCCAGCACCTCTACCATGCAACATACAATCGTCAATCGTATGTACACACATAGGTAACAATATCATCGTGCGCAAACATCATATGCATGAATCACATGAACTTTAAAAAGCTTTAATTCATAATAACATCTTATAACTTCACTTTGCTTGGAAAGTTTCTTTCTTTTTAGAAAACTCATAATTCTTCATAATACATTCTATTTAGAAAACATTCTTTTGAAAAAAAAACTTTTTCGGAAAACTCATACTTGAAATTTCCTTCGTTTTTATGTTCTAGAAAACTCTTTTACTAAAAATCTGCTTTCTGAAAACTCTTTCTGAAATTCTTTCTTTTTCTTGTACCTTTTTCTAAAACCATCTTTCTAAGTTCTTTTCTGAAACTTTTCTGAAAACTGAAATCTGAACTCCTTTTTCTGAAAACCAAACTGAAATCTGAAATCTTTTTTTCTGAAAACCAAATCTCCGCCCGTAGGCGCATCTCCGCCCGAAGGCGCATCTCCGCCCGAAGGTGCATCTCCGCCCGTAGGCGCATCTCCGCCCGAAGGCGCATCTCCGCCCGTAGGCGAATCTCCGCCCGTAGGTGCATCTCCGCCCAGGAATGTACCATCTGAGCGCTGAGGATCTAGGAGTGTCCCCTCAGTCCTCCACATGTGCACATGTGTCAAATCCGTCAATTCCAAAGTGTACAACTGGGATGGGTCAAATCCCAAATCCCGAATCCATATGAAATCCGTCAATTACAACTGAATCTCAAGTCACATACTGGGGTGAGTTTTTCCCTCATGCCCCAAAAACCATAAAACTCATCCTTTAACATCTCAAAACTGGAAGAAACATTTTTCTGGAATATATTGTCTTTTAAAAAAAAACATTCGAAACTTTTCTTTAAAACATTTTGAATCTTTGAAAACATTCTTAGCTTTTGCTCAACTGCTGAAAATCTTAGCACACATGTATATGCATTTCTCATGTTTCTTTCTACTCCAGCCATGCTTTCTTACCGTGTCATAAGTGTTCATGTACATATTCATGCAAACTCATAAATTAATGACATATGCATTATATTCCTTACATGTTTTTATTTTGAGTTAACTCATGTTCTATATGTCTTTTCATCCTCATCATACTTTGCGTATAACACACATGCTCATTTACACGATGAGTTGTTATAACTTAATAAATTCACACACTTGATAAGCATTTACACACACAGTGTTATAAATTCATACTCAAGTTAACTTGTATTAACTTTTCGACCATATTATCATATCAACACAATTTACATTCAACTTATGCTCAACTGCTCTCGTACTATTCAAACATAAAACCAATATCGTAAATTTCATAATTATACCTACACACATGCAATCAAAACTATTCTACTATATCATACTTTACACAAATCTAACCTTTGAGTTCTCAGTTCTTAAACTTATTTAACTATTTCTCAAATATCAACATGTGCTCAAGGATCCCATTTGTATATATTCATATGCACATATACTCTATGTTCATTTATGCATGCCTCAAGATACTTATACATAAAACACATACTCATTATATACAAGCTTACTTATTTCTCCGTGCATACTTGCCCACTTTTGTACCTATATACTTATTTCCTTATAATTTATCATCCTTTAAACTTTAATCTCATTCCCTAGGGTGTAGTTTCTACAACCCCCAAACCCAAGTATCCTTATATTTTACTCATGTGTATTTACTCACATGTAGCAAACACATTACTTTATCATTCTTATATTTCCAATCTAAGGTTTACTAGTATCTTACTATTTATATACACATATATTCTTCTTGTTTTATGGTTACATATATCTTTATAAAATTTCTTTATTATCTAAATTCAAACAAAACACGTCTCAAGTATTCATCGCATAAGTTACTTACCTGGAACTCCTAAGCATGCCATAATCATCTTTGTCATCACAATTCAATCCACCACACAAGTATAAATTTATCCATGGTCCTTTAAGCATTAACATAATAAATTCATTAGCACATGCAAAGTAATTCCATATCATCATTTAACATTATCAAAAACAACCTAACTCATGCTACAACATCATTTCTTGCATAATCACAACTCATCATTATCACAATACAAAATAATAATCCCCCACCACTTATTACCAACATTCGGCCATGGCTTCTTTTAAAGGGATAATAGTAATTCTACAAATTAAAGACTAATCCATGTCATTAGGATCATTTTAAGCTTGAATCATTATTAATTAATATCAAAGAAACAAAATTATACCCCCTTTATATACATGAAGTTTCGGCCATATACCCCCTCCAAGTACATCATTCTCATTCGATCAATTTCAAGTTCAAAATTATACATATATCATCACCTAGCATTTACCCATTATCTATATTTAAATTAATCAACAAGCATCACTATTCATCTTCATCCCCATAATTGTTTTGTTTTTTGTTTTTTTTTTGTCAAGAACCCTAAATCTCATTCATTACACAATCAACCAAAACCACACTTCTAACCATATCATATCATCACCAAACAACATTTAATCCATACCATTACACTTAATTCAAACAAAAATCAAAAACCCCCAATTCTAGATTTCATGGCTTTCGAATTTGAGAGGAGAAATTCATACACAAAACTGAAAAATCCATGGAAGAAATGACTTAAAACACTTACTTGCTCCATTTGGTGCTTGAATCCTACCATAGTTTGAAGAAAAATAAGGGAGACAAGGAGGAAGTTTACAAATGGCGTGCACAAAGAGGGGGAAAGTTCACTTTTTTTTCTGGTTCTGGAAAGAGAAAGATGAACAGGGGACTTATTTATACTTAGAGCTGATTTTTTGAGTGTAAAAAGAGTGGTGTTGATAGTGCCACATGTCTCCATCCTAAGTGATTCTCGAAATTCACATGTACTGTTACGAAAACTATTATTTTTAGCTTAGTTCGGGTCAGTTTCTGGAGAAATATTCAACAGGAAGTTTGTGCGTCTATGTTTTCCCTTCGAAACGTTATATTATTTGTCAAAATTGGAGTTAAAAAAAAGAAGTTATAGTCATTTTACTAACAGCTGTTCAAAACGGAAAATTAACGGAAAAGAGTCAAAACTTGAAAATTTATCCCGAGTCTCCGGTCGGGATTTCTAAAGCATGAAAATCATTTTCATACCCTAAAATGAATATTAACATGCTTCGAATAATTATTTACTGTGCTGGGCAGGTTACGGATGATCGGGATATTACAATGACATATATATGTGGCATCTTAGACTTGGACATATTAGTCTTGATCAAATAGATAAGTTGATAAAGAATGGAGTTTTAAACCAGTTAAAGCTTTGATCTTTACCATTTTGTTAATCCTATCTAGAAAGAAAAATGACCAAGAGACCTTTTACTAGAAAAGGTATAAGAGCCAATCAACAACTTGAGCTAATACATTCGGACGTTTACGGACCGATGAACGTAAAAGCCCGAGGTGGTTATGAATACTTTATTGACGATTATTCTAGATATGGGTACGTTTATCTAATACAGTACAAGTCAGATACTTTTGAAAAGTTCAAAGAATATCATGCTGAGGCTGAGAACCAATTAGGTAAGACGATCAAAACTCTACGATCGGATCGTGGAGTAGAATACCATGACAGAGATTTCAAAGAATTCTTAGTTGAGCATGGGATAGTATCCCAGCTGACAACACCTGGAACACCACAGTAAAATAGTGTTGTAGAAATGAGAAATCGGACCCTACTAGACATGATATGATCGATGTTTAGTTATAGTTCACTACTTAGTTGTAAAATATGGAATTCCAAGAAAGGTAATTAGCCTTACCGACATGGAATTCATTTTTCAAAGAAACGGTCTCGTAAGACACCTCAATTTATCGAGGAAATGAGACATATCTCACATGCCTCAGCAGTTGTAGTCTCATGTATGTTATGTTATGCACGAGACCAGAAATCTATTTTGCAGTGGGAGTAGTCAGTTGGTTTTTGTCTAACCCAGGATTAGATCATTGGGTGGCTGTAAAATATATTCTCAAGTATCTTAAGAGAATAAGAAATTATATGCTTATATATTCTAGTAAAGATATGATCCTCAGAGGATATACTGACTCTGATTTTTAGAAGGATGTCGATTCTAGGAAATCAACATCTGGATCAGTGTTCACCCTAGGTGTGTTGGACAATTATGACCCATAGCATCACTATTTGTACAGAACATGGTGTTGTTGTACAAATTAACTATGTGACAAATGAAATTGCTCTTTTATCATTTGTAATTGGATTACCAAGATACATAAATGATAAAAATCCATATGATTAGTACCGGATTATTAAGATATGAGACATTATTAATCCACTAAGGTTTAATCATTAAAATATCCCTAGTCGTAGTATTATCGAGATTGGACATCGATAATGCGGAATAGACTAGTATTGCACTTGTGCGTGTTGTGGGAGCATAACGGCATAGTTCTTATATATTTAGGTATTGGATACTCATGCAAGTGTAATAGGAGGTTGTGTTTATCGATGGTACGGAAACAGCTTCGCTCTGGATAGACCCCTCAGAATTCCATTGGTAGTATGACTATGTGTCTATGGAAGTCCGAATCAGGGTAGGTGTATTTGGTCTTAACCTGAGACTTACATCGTTAATACTTGCGACAATCAATATAATTTGGTTTTGGTCGTCCAGGGCATTAACCGGTTATGTGTACACCTCTTCTGGGTATATTGAGAATCGTAGTGTATTGGGTGTGATGTCGAGATGTAAGTATCACTTCAGTCATATGGAGATGATGGTTACGTAAGATACGGAACTGGTGCTCTTATATGCTGCAGCTATCGGGATAATATGACTAAGTCATGTTTATCCGATTATAGAGACTAGTTACCAGAGATCCGATATGTGATTCGTACGGGGCATACACAATTCCAGCCCCAGGCCTAACACGTGACATCCATTACTGGATCACAATACCCAATACTATGTATACTACGCCTGATACAGATTACATATTCCTTTAAGAATATTTCTGGGATAGTCCGACGACCGGATTTACTGCCAACATATCCGGGGATCTCATGGGTCGCTTCCCGAAGATTCACCGATGACGTATGACTCGCACATAATTAATCTGGGATTAATTATTAGAGAGAGAAAATTAATCTAGGATTAATTGCGGAGAATTTTATCTGGGATAAAATTCTATTTAAAGAGAGAGAACGATTAATTTGGAATTAATCGATAAAAATAATATATTCGATATATTAAACGAAATTGGATTTCGACGCGGAATTAAAATTAGATTTTAATTCGGGCTAACGAGTTAATTTAGAATTAATTTGCTAGCGACGTGAATAGTAATTTTGCTAGGCATAATTATTTAATTAAATTTGATTTAATTGCGTCGCAACGGAAAATTTGTTAATTCGGAATTAACGAACCCGAGCCCGGGAGTGTTTGCGGGCCCACTCGTATTTCGAATCAAGTGGAGCCCACAAGTCACATCACGCGTCACATCATTATTCATTCATGTGATGGGTGTCTTGTCACATTTTTGGTGATTGACAACTTGTCAATTTTTGAATGATGGAAGTAGATGGAAGGCTTTAATGCCTTGTACCTTTTTGACTTTGGATTTTTGGTATTAGATTTTAAAAATCCAAATACACAAAAACCATCTCATCTCTTCTCTCTCCCTCTCCTCCCTCATTCGGCCTTGGTGCCAAAACTCTCTCTAATTTCCTCTCAATGCCGAGAGCAACAAGGAGCAAAGGAAGGATTTGTGGCAAATTTTTCCAAGTGCTAGCACAATAAGGGGTCATACAAAGGTGATAGGGAAACCCATACATGTGCATGGAATCCACACACAAAGCTTGAAGCTTGGAGATCCAACATGGAGCACAAATTGGAGGCATGGCCGAGAGCTTCAAGGAAGGAGCATAAAATTTTTGTGTTTCATCGCATCGCAAATCCGATCAAAGTGAGTATTTCCGCAACTTTACTTTGATGTATTCGCACTTTTCATTCGCTTAAATGATCTTGGTTTGACCTATAAAACCCAACAATGGTATCAGAGCCATTTTTAAGCATGAGATGATTAGGGTAAAATTTGGGTAAAATTGATTTGAGCAATGATTTGATGAAATTTTTTGATTGAGTATGCTTGAATAATGATAACTTAGAGTTATGCATGATTAATTTGATGAAAATTGAATTGGATAATTTTTTCCCCAAAAATTGGCTTGGCCGAATGTCATTGGTGCCCTAAATGTCATGGTGATTTTTGTTTTTTGATCATTGGATGAGTTGAAAGACTTGGGATAATATTGATTTGAGATTCAATTGGATTGAAATCGGAATTGGACAAAAATCCCCAAATTGCCGTGACCAATAAGCATGGAAATGAATTGATTTTTTGATTCAATAATGTTGGACATGTGTTGATGATGATTAGCATGATTAATTATGTAAATTGATATTTTGGAAATGTTAATTTGGTTAATTAATTATGGCTTTACACTTTAGTTAATTAAATTATGAAATTTGGAATTTTAGAATTTAATTATTTGGGCAAAATTTGGAATTGGGGTTATAAAGTTGTATTTGGGCTTGGTTGGGCCAAGTTTGGTTTAGGTTAATTGGTTGGATCTAATTGGGCCCAAAACCATATCCATAAAGTCCAAATATAATTAAATGGGCCTTTAATATTTTAATTGGGCCTAAATTGATTTTTGGCAAATAAGGGTGATTCTTTAATTGGGCTTTGGTATTTGGGTTTGACCCATATTGACCAAAGTCCATGCCTTATAAATTAATTGAAAGCCCATTGGACTTTAATTAAATTGACATTGGATGTTAATTGGGCTTTGAGACCCGTAACGATTAGATTTAGAATCTAAGTCGTAAAGGCTCACTAAAAAAGTGTAATTATTTAATTTGGAATTAAATAAAGAATTAGTATTGAATACAAATTAAATTGGATTTATATTGTAGTTTAATATAATTCAAGAATTCATACTTTGAGTACTTATTCTTAAACGAGTCGGACTCGCACAAATCAAATCATTGTTTGAACATTGGATGGTCATTAATTTCGTATTAATTAATTGGATTAGATTGATTGATAACATGCTTTGTGTGAATACATGGATGTGATGTATGAATAATGTATATCAGATGGATATTAGATGGGTGAGGGCAATTTTGGAAATTATTGTAATAAATTTAGAATTTATTAAATTGGACCTGCGCGTCCAGCCTATTACCTATTGACTCTTTATATTTCTCTTCTCACTTATTCCCCTCAATGTAAATGAGGTTTCTTTAGAAGTGTTATGTAATTGGGTAGAAGTAAGATTTGTGCTAGCGGGAGAGAGGAAAGGTATAGATTTGTTCTAGGAACAAAGTGTTTTAAAATATCCATCCGCAGATCATTATTAATTTATTTACCGCGCCTTATTATGCTTTAAGAATACATATTTAAGGGTGTATGATGAGACCTTAACAAAGATAATTAATTGGTTGCCAATTACGCGAAAAACCATCAATATATATTAAGCGTTTTCCTTCCATTGAATGATTCATTCTCAAGATCCAAGATTGGCATTGGTTTGTTGGCCAAAGTCAAGACCTTTGTCCATCGCGGATGTGTTTGAATTATGAAGGCTTTGTTCCATATCGCATGTATTGTCCAAGTTGTGATTTGTTGGCCAAAGTCAAGATCACTTCTTGTCCATCGACATCCATTACGAAGCTTTCCAAGGTCAATGGGTCCCGCTTGACTGGAATCATTAAATTTGTTGTGCCAAAGCCAAGGCTTAGTTGATTCAGAGGAAAAAGGTTAGGAAAATATATTGGATATATTGACATATATTTTATATATGTTTTGGACTTGGATGTCCACCTACTGGATCTAGGAATTGGATGAGATCCGATTGATCTTAGAGATCTACCTAGTTAAATATCATACAATTTATTGGCCAAAGTCAAGGTTGTGTGTTATTTAACGGGATCCTAGCCCACTAGGAAACAAGGTTTCCCGAGTACTCAACAGATGGTTAGAGGCTCGCCGAAAAATAGTGGGAGGCAAGTATTAAATTTGCAAATTCGTTCAGATACTTGCCAATACGAGCTCATTTCAATTTTTCGTCAATAAATTAATATATTAGTTGGACTAATATTTAATCGTTGTTTTAATTAAACAGTTGGACTGTATTCAAACTACTTCAATTATAGTTGATTATATAATTGGATTATAGTAATCAATATATTTTAATTTAACCAATAAAATCATAGTTGATTATATAGTTAGACTATAGTAATCATTATATTAAATAGTACCTGAAATCGTTGATTGGATAGTTGGACTATAGCAATCAAGACAACTGAAAGATTAGCGTTTAAAACATAATCCTGGGTGAAAATATCTTTAAATGGCTTTAATTTTCAAATTGGGAATATAACTTCAGGATAGTCCTGGAAACTGAGAAGTTATTATATTTGATAGAGAAACATCTCACGCCTAAGCCCGGAGTTGAGCAAATAGTAGAACATGATCTTTGGAAGATTCATATGATGATAACTTTAGTGCTCAATCCGTTTTGATTACTGCAATGACACTTTAATTCCGTCGTCAAAATTAAGGATTAGATCATTGTACCTTGATGATGAAATTAAAGATCTTCATAGATCTATTGTTAGATCTTAGAAGTACAAATTGTAAAGAAGCTCTTTCGCTCGTGTATGTCAGATGGTACATCTGTCGAGCACTAGGTGTCACAGATGATTGCTGACATCGATCAGCTAGGTTAGCTGGGCATTACCTACGTGGCCGAGACTACCAAAGATTTGATCTTATAGTCTCTACCCGAAAGCTGGGGCAGGTTCGAAATGAACCAAGAGTAAACTCTTAGAGAGTTGATGGCTATGCTCTAGGAGGCAGAGCCAGAGCTTCTAAAAGGGGCAAATGCAAAATCATCACAGTCTTCTAGGAAGACAAAGGACATATCCCAAGATGTCTGCCTAAACTGTGACAAACGGGGTCACTGGAAGCGTGACTGCCGTATGGACAAGGCAGACATGAAGGAAGAGAAGACGGGCAAGGCTCCGGCTTCAAATATGTTTGTCATAAACATGTTTGCTACTAGTTTCAAAATTTGATTTTGATACTAAGTGTGGTACATAAATATATACTGGTGTGCAGAATCTGTTGATTAGTATGATACTGACTTCAGTTGAGATCTACCTATGAGTCGGAAACGGGACTACAGTCGCCGTTTTAACCGTAGAAACCTAAGTTTAAGAACTACCCTTCGGGTGTACTTAAATTAGGAAACGGTTATAATGTAACTAGTTTGACTAGAAAATTTTCTATATATTAGGGTTTAACCCGTTGCGGGTATACCTTTATATTCTAGAACACTAAAGTGTTTTATTTTATAAAGATGATATTAAGATAAACACATTAGATGTGAATAACAGTATTTATATTTTGAATATAAATGAATCTCAAACGTATAACATGACAAACAAATAGCTCAAACTGAATTGATCAGATGAGACTTATTTGTGGCATTGTTGTCTGGGACACATTAACTAAGACTCATATATCCACACTTTCGAAGAGTGGATACTAGGACGGATTTGATTATATTCAAATGATGTCTATAAATCTAGTTTATTAGGCAAAGTGCCTAAAACACTTAATACTTGGTAAAAGTGCAAATGCCACCGATCTGTTAGCCCTCGTTCATAGTGACGTAAGTGGGCCCATATCTAGCTAGGCTAGAGGTGGATATGAACATTTCGTAACCTTTACGGATGTGGCATCGCGTTATGGTTATGTGTTTCTTTTGAAACATGAATCGGAAACTTTTAGAGTTTCGACACGAAGTAGACAAACAGATCGGCTAAAGTATTAAAACATCATGATTTGACCGTGATGAAAATACTTAAGTAATAAGTTTCTCGAATACCTGAAAGAGTATAGTATTCTTTCATAGTGGACTCCTCACGGAACACCTCAATTTGATGGTGTGTCCGAACAGAGAAACCGAATTTTGTTGGACATGATAAGGTTAATCATAAGTCGCTCTGAGCTACCATTTTCCTTCTAGGGATACGCATTAAACAGTGCAAAACTTATTTTGAATAAGGTTCAATAAAAATCTGTTTGACAGACTTCATATTAGATATGAACATGAAAGAAACTGGGTTTTCTCATTCCTGAAGATTTGGGAATGCTAGGAATATGTTTGGATGATACCAAACTAAAACCCAAATCGGATAAGTGCCTAATTTGTAGGTTATCCTAGGGTAACCAAAGTATAGTAGTTACACAACTCACAAGAGAACAATGTAATTGTTGCTCGCCATGCGAGTTTCCTAAGAGGAATACCCATATGCAGTGGTAAGTGGGAGGAAAGTAAAACTCGATGAAAATCGGAGTAATACTATTTCAGGCACTGAGTCCTTAATGGAACACAAACAGTTCATCAGGGATGAAACTGTACCAATAATCTTCGAATACACAAGAACCACGTAAGTTGGAGAGAGTCTGAAAACAACCTGGGAGGTATGGGTTTCTGATCTCACCTCGTAAAGATGACAATCTTATTGAGGAAGACGAACTGACTACATATGAGGAAGTGATACAAGGTATCGACTCCCTATTATGGCAAAGTACCATGAAGTCCAAAATGGATTCCATGTATACTAACTAAGTTTGGACACTGGTTGTTGTATCGGAAGACATTGTGCCTATTGGTACTATATAAGTCTTAAAGGAAGACATACATGGATGACAACATACAATGTACTAAGCTAGGCTTGTAGCGAAAAGGTATCGTTATCAGCATTGTGTCGATTACGACGAAACCTTTTACTCGTTGTCATGATTAAATCCATTTGGATAATGCTTGCTAATACTGCATGTTTCATTTATGAAATATGATAGCTGAACGTCAAAATCGCTTTCCTTAAACGGAAACCTTTTGGAGGATTTTTACAACATCCTGACGGTTTTGTCGTACCAAAATGAGCAAACAAGGTTTGGAAGTTAATTCGATCCATTTATGGATTAAAGCAAGCATTACGTTCTTGGAATTATTGTTTTGATGTAATCATAATGGTATATGATTTAATTCGAAACGAAAATGATTCTGTATATAAGGAGGTTAGTGTGAGCGCACTGACAGTGACTGTCCTACATAATGATGATATATCATTTCTTGGAAATGACATTCCCATAATACAATCGGTTCCGTATAATATTTGGGAGAGACAACCTTTATTCTAGGAATAAAGATCTACCAGGATAGATCTAAAAAGTTGTTGGTACTCTCCGAGAACTCGTACATTGAAATAAATGTACGCGACTTGGTGGCTGATATGCTTTGAGCATATGGAGTCACAATCAGGCCAATCCAAGTGATAGTCACTGGATTGATGTTAAGAACATCCTTAAGTTTCTTAGATGAACTAATGATGCTGTCTTAAGCTATGGAGAATGAGAACTTGAAGTGACTGGGTTCATGCTGCAAGTTTCCAACCGATTATAAAATGACTATAAGTCGTAATATAGGTACTGTAAAGTTGAATAACAGAAACAGTGAGCTGGAAATCTTCCAAGCAAGATATTGTTGCCGAATAAACAACAAAAAGTGGAATATTAATGCAGCTGAGGCAGTAATAGAAGCCTTTTGGATCATAATAATCCTAATCAGATTAGGATAGTTCTGTTAGCATCTGAGCTAGGCTACATCATAAGCTAAAAGAATTAATGGTCTCATTAACGA
>SKCR01007039.1:0-21841 GCA_019454045.1 Zanthoxylum bungeanum
TACTAATCCCTAGTAATTTAAGCGAAAACTAATGATAAATTCTTATCCAAGTTAGTAATTGTTTTATTTCTTTCTAAATTATCAAATAAGTAAATTCTCTTATACTTTTTACTCTTATTACATACACACATAAAATAAAGTATCAATCAATTCATTGTGCCCACAATATTCACAGGTCTTGTTGAAAATAGAGTAATATTTGTATCCTAAAGTTATATCAGAATTCATACCTTTTTGAAAATAAGAGTTTATTTATAAATACAAAATAAATTTTTTTTTTAAATAATAATACATCTTCAATCATTGTAACGAGCTTTGGGCCAGTGACTCCCAAGTTGGCTTTAGGGCACTAGTTGATAAGACACCCCTACGAACTTAATTACTCAGATCTCAGATATTAAAAAGAAAAAGTGTATGATTTCCTTAATCTTTCTCTTTAACCCATGTAATGAGCTTTCGGCCAGTGACTCTCAGACCAGTTGGTCTTAGAGCACTAAGTGTTAAAATACTCTTACAGACTTAATTTTTCGAGTTAGAGAGGCTACGAAATCGAACTTATTCACACACTCTTTTTCTTTTACAAACCCAAGCTCTACCATTTTACATAAACAATCAATGCTTACTGAGGCAAGATGTCTGGTTACTAAGTAAAAGCTTGATTATTATTATTATTATTATTATTATTATTATTATTATTATTATTATTATTATTATTATTATTATTATTATTATTATTATTATTATTTATTATCATTTTTTAAAACTTTCTCAAGCTCTAACATTTTACGTGAACAATCACTGTTTACTGAGGTAAGATTTCTGGATACTAAGTAAAAACTTGGTTAATTTTTTTTGAATAAAAACATAAATTTCACTGCCTTTAGGCGCTACCTCCAATAAATTACAGAACTGAATATTATAAAATTTTCACTTACGACACACGATCATATTTTACCGTGTATGTTGATAATACATGTCAAATGAGAATATGAAGATCAAATTTAATCAATATTATGGATAATTAACTAATTTAAATGATTCAAAAAGAAGTGAACAAAAAAAACTTGTTACGAAACATTAAGATGCGTCTCAGGAGCGAAAACACTTTACACTGCCATCTCTAACCAACAATTTATTGTTGGTTTGTGTATAGTTTTTTTAAAAAAACACAAAAGAAAATCAACACAAAATAATTTTTTTTTACACACAAAAAAACAACATAAAAAACTTCTTTTTTTTTTTACATAAAACAACAACACAAAAACGAAAATTTTTTTGAAAGAAAAACACAACTTAAAAATGAAAATAATCTAGTCAACTATCCCCTCACTCAAACCAAATTGAGACATTGTCCCAATGTCGGAATAAGAAGAAGTTGAGTTTAGAAGACATTATCTGGTTAGTGTGGAATCGACAATTAAATCTACGACTATTTAAAAGAAAAAAAGTTACAGATTAATATTCAAGTCCACTCTATGCTTCTTGCCACGATCGTTATCAGACCAGTTCAACGTGGAAGAATGAGGTCGATTTTTGGTTCATAAGCTAAGATTTGGTCAATTAATTCATCAGTTTTTCTAGCAGTTAAGACGATATCTTTTATCGGTTTCGAAATGAACCCAAGTCTTTTGGCATCCTCAAGAAATACTAAAAGAAAATCGAAAAAATGATCAACATTAAGTAGTTCAATAGTTTTTTGGTGAATGGTTTTTGAGGTAAGTTGCTTATGTGGAAAAAGGTGAGCCACTTATTTTAATCAAGAAAAATAAGCTTTTGTCTATATATAATACACTATTCATGTCTCTTCTTCATCCACCAAAAACGTGAGATAACTTTTGGAGAGAGTGAGAGTTCAATTTTTTTCTTTTCCTTATGCATCCTTGAAGGAAAATGATAACTTCAAGCTCCAAACCATTCTAGTAAGCTCTTTATCCTCTTCCTCTTCTCCTAATTTAAATTTTGTGCATGAAGAATGAAATCTCCAATTCGTAGCCAAGAACCCTAGTTCTTTGTTTTTGCATTTAACTTAATTATAGTATCTAGTATGCATTTTTGTGCATCTCATGACCATATTCATATGGATTAGAGGTCGATTTTAAAAAAGGCCTAATTTTTTTCTCTATTTTAGCGGGCTGGCCGAGAATGTGTATATGTGTGGGGGGAAATTATTTGGTCTGATTTTTATGAGTTAAGATTAGTGCATGAATAAAGAATGAGTTGGCTTGTATTGATGAGGTGTAGTGGAAAGAATGATAGGTGTTGTAAAAAATAGTGATGTTTGCTCAATGTGCACACTACGTGTTTGACGAAATACCAAGCTTAGATAAGAGTAAGAAATTAATTAATTTATGTGCATGATAATTTAGGTTTTGTATGCTAAAGAATCTAGTGGTAATATCCGAAGTAAACAACGTTAGAAGGGTGACATAATTCATAACTTAGGCAGAGAGTGTAATTGACTAATTGTTATGAAATCTAGGCAATTTATTTTTTTGGCTATAACTTAATTTTAGATATCTGATTGATGAACCATAAATTATAAGTAAACTACACACATTAAGGTACAACATATCTAAAAACCATAATTTTCCAATGAAAGATAAAATTATGGCTGATTTTCAAATATTGTCGATCTGTAATGAAAGAACTGGTTCTCTCCTGGTGAATAAGGTGAAGAGATTCGACCATATCTTGCGTTTGGTAGATCTTAACTGAAATCTGTAAAATTTTGGATAAACTAGACACATAATGAAGTAACATATGAAAAATTCAAAATTTTTAAACTTAAGATGAGGCCAAACTGAATTTTTCAAGTTGAGTGACATGCTCCTTTGCATCCAGTTTTTTATTCTGAACAACCCCAAAACTTTGGTTTATAACTTGAGTCTCTGAAATCGGAATTGAGATCCATAAAAACTGACATAAAATATGCACAATAAGGTCTATTCAAATAAAAGATGAGGTGGAGTTCACAGTGCTTGATATCCCAGCTATATTTTCTTTGTTATTGGGGAGGCCATGGTTTCATAGACTTGGGGGCGTGCCATCCACTTTGCACCAAGTTATTAAGTTCCCACATGGAGGGGAAGTCGTTACCATTAGGGCTGAAGTAGACAATATTATGGCTGCTTTAGACATACAGCCTTTCACAAGGTTCCAAGTGGAGGCAAACTTTAAAGAATGGGTGGACCCTAAAGTGGCTAGAATCATGGAAAGAATGAAATATGTGTCGGACACAAGCTTGAGTGCTAGAGGCCAGAGAATAAGAGCACTGCCATATTTCAAGGGACAGACCACTAAGAGAGGATTGGGGTATTAATCCGATAGGAATGAGCCAAAGACCAAGAAAAAAATATAAAGTTGATGGAATACTTTATGAAAGCCACAGGATATCAAGGAGAGCCTGAACCCATAGAAGTCAATGTGATCATAGTACCGGGATTCAAGATCTTCAAGGATGTGATGGGCAAAAAACCACAGGCAGAGGAAATTGAAAAAGAGGAAGATAAATGGGAAGAAGAACTATTACAGTTGGAGAATCTGACGCTCGAAGAAAGCAATAAGATGGAAATAGACAAGGCCGCAAACGATGAAGATGTTTATTTTCCTGACTTATTTGATTGTAATCCTGTATTTATTAATAATAAATATATTGATTTTGCTTACTTGTTCGAGTCTTTTCGCGTTAATCGGCATCATAACATGCATGAAATGAGCATATTTGACATTAACTCAGCAAAGACGAATGCATTTAATCTTGGTACATGTGAAAACCCTAATGAAATTTCAATTACAAGTGAGGTTACCTCTGATGAGCGGAAATAATTAGAGATAATATTAATAAAATATGCAAAAGCATTCGCCTGGTCTTATGAAGACATGCCAAGAGTGGACAGGGGTATTGCCCAGCACATGATACCAACTTATCTGAACATAAGGCCAGTTAAACAGAAGCTCCGAAGAATGAGACCAGAATGGGCCGAAAATGTTAGGGAATAAGTCATGATGCAAATAGATGTCGGGTTCTTAGAGGTGGTGAAGTACCCCTAGTGGTTAGCCAACATTGTACCGGTACTGAATAATGATGGAAAGATCAGAATGTGCGTGGATTATAGGGACCTCAATAAAGCTTTCCCAAAAGATGATTTTCCCCTACCCCATATAGACGTGTTGGTTGATAGCGCGGCTTTATCTGCTATCTACTCATTCGCGGATGGATTCTCAGGACATAACCTGGTCTTCATGGCCGAAGAAGACAAGCATAAGACTGCTTTCGTCACTGAGTGGGGTACATATTGTTACAAGGTGATTCCGTTTGGACTTAAGAATGTGGAGCCACTTATCAATGAATGGCCACTATATTATTCCACGACTTGATGCATAATGAGATTGAGGGCCAGACATATAGAAGCACTAGAGAAATTCCTTCAAAGAGTCGATAAGTACAACCTCCGACTCAACCCCAAGAAATGTGTGTTTGGGGTAACAACAAGAAAGTTGTTATGACATACGGTAGGAATGGGAGGGATAGAAGTAGACCCTGAAAATATCAAGGCAATTACTCGAGATGCCCGCACCAAAGACAGAAAAGGAAGTTAGAGCTTTTCTCAGGAAAATCCAGTATATTAGTCGATTTATTGCCACGCTAACTTTAGTATTTGAGTCCATCTTCAAGCTATTGAGGAAGTACCAGCCTGTGGAGTTGAATAGGCAATGTCAAGAAAATTTTGACAAAATCAAAGAATACTTGGTTAAATCGCCCGTCCTGAAACCTCCAAGTTCGGGCAAACCCTTGGTGTTGTATTTGGCCATAGAACCCGAAGCGCTGGGGGCGATGATGGTACAGGCATATGAGACAGGGGTGGAACATGTAATCTACTACCTCAGTAAGAAGATGCTTCCATATGAAGCCCGCTATCAAGAGGTGGAAAAGATCTGTATGGCGGTGATATAGGCTTCCCGAAAGTTGCGTCATTATTTCTAATTCTATAAGATACAAGTGGTAGCAAAGGAGAATCCCATAAAGTATTTGCAGTCAGTACCCTCACTGGTAGGGAAGTTGGGCAGATGGTTGGTGTTGCTGACGGAGTTTGATATAGAATACCTCACCTCTAAGGTAATCAAATGGCGAGCCGTAGCGTAATTCTTGGCATTACAACCCATAGAATGAGATCAGTATAAGTTTGAATTCTCATACGAGGAGGTTTAAGCCATAACGGTCCAGAGGTGGAAAATGTATTTTAACGGGGCGGCGAATTACAAATGAGCTGGAATAAGAATTGTGATAGTAACCCCCGAATGAGAAACCTTACATATGGCCAAAAGGTTGATGTTCGGAGTAACCAACAACATGGCTGAATATGAAGCGTGTGTCTTTGGACTGAATGCACTAATAGCCCTAGGAGCTAGGGACGTAGAAGTTTATGGAGACTCGATGTTGGTAGTTCGACAGATGCAGGGGGAATGGGAATTGAAGGAAGACCGGTTGAGGCCCTACCTACTCCATTTCAGGAAGTTGGCACAGTCTATCCCAGACTGTAAGTTCCAGCACTTGCCATGAGAAGAGAACCAAATGACGGACGCACTAGCCACCCTAGCTGCAACATGCGAAAATCCAAAAAAAAACTGGTAATGAGACCCATTGTGCTGACAACAACTAGCAGACCCAGTTATGAGATAGAGAGAATCATGGAAGTAGAAGTCGACGACGGGAAGTAGAAGTCGACGACGGGAAGCTGTGGTACTAGAACTTGGAGAATTCCTAGAAGGAGCCAGTAAGAAAGACATAATAGCCATTAAGAAATTGGTTTCCCAGTATGTGAGTTTAAGGGGAGAGATGTACAAGAGACAAGCTAATGGCATCCAACTAAAGTGTTTAAGAAAAGAAGAGGCTCAGAAGGTGATGGAAGAGGTGAACGCTGAAGTATATTGACCGTACATGAATGAATTGAATTTGTCTCGTAAGATAGTGAGACAAGGATTTTACTAGTCGACCATGGAAGCTGACTGCGCAAAGCTGGTGAAGCACTGTCACGATTTCCAGGCACACGGTAACTTGAATCATCTGCCGCATAGGGAATTGCACGGACTGTCAGAACCCTGGCCTTTCTCAGCGTTGGGTATTGACATGATTGGAGAAATCAGGCCACATGCATCAAATGGACACCGCTTCATAGTAGTGCCGGTAGACTATTTTTTGAAATGGGTGGAAGTCGAGTCATTCTGTAATGTTACCGCAAAGCAAATGGTCAAGTTCATAGCTCGTAATATAGTATGTCGGTAGGGAATGCCACATCACATAGTGACGGACAATGGAGTCTAATTTCAGGGAGAAATAAAGGCGATGTTGTAGAAGTATGGGATAGGGCATCATAAATCATCACCTTATAGGCCACAGGCTAATGGGGCGTTGGAGGCAGCCAACAAAACCATAAAGAAAATACTAGCTAGGATGACGAAAAGTTATAAAGATTGGGCTGACAAACTGCCATATGCCCTGTGGGGTATAGAACTTCGGTGAGAACGGCAACGGGAGCCACACCTTATGCTTTGGTTTATGGGATGGAGGCAGTGTTACTAGTGGAAATAGAGATACAGTCAATGCGTGTACTATTAGAGGCAGGATTGCTTGAGCGGGAATGGGCCTCGCAGAGGTCTCGAACAGCTAGCATTACTGAATGAGAAAATGATAAAGGCCTTGTATCCTATGTCGCTGTGGCAGAAAAGGTTGGAGAGGGCATTCAACAAGAAGGTGCATCCCACCAAGATCAGAGAAGGTGATCTAGTGCTCAAGCAGTCGAAGCCACTGATAATGGACCTGATGGGAAAGTTCAAGCCCAATTGGGAAGGGCCCTACCTAGTCAAGAAGGTGATGGGGAATGGGGCAGTGAGACTATCAGATTTGGAAGGGAACGAGTTCACCGAGCCAATCAACGTGAACAGGCTGAAATAATACTTTGCATAAAAAAAAAAAAAAAAAGGCTCGTTGTGTTGAAAATCCGCAAAGGACAGCCCAAGCAAAATATAGAGCATGAGTGAGCAAGAAAAATGGCTAAATGTAAAATCTGTGAGGAATAGTTAGCGATAGAAGTACCCTTGCAATGTAATTTATTTCCTACATATGTACTAAGAAGTAATGCAAATGCCTTTATTAAAACAAATGTTCAAGATGTTCATAGATTGCATAAATCCAAGCTAACCGTGAAAGATTAGAGTCAAGTATTTACAAATCTCATCTTTTGTTTCTTAGATGCTGGACCAAGGTCAATCTAGGAGAATGAACGTTGTGAGGCCCCAAGGCATCGACGGGCCACGTTCGGCGTTGATACCATTTGGTCTGGAAATGGTCCAAGAAGTAGCAAGGATGAGCAACTCCAAGAATGGAGAGGGACCTCAGGAATGAGGATGAGCAAAGAGCCTCGAGAATGAGTATAGATTTGGAAAAAAAAATAAAAATAAATTTTTTTAGCTCGCTAAGTTGAAAACCTGAAAAAGGCGACTTAGGCAAGATAGAGCAATCCGCTAAGTTGAAAATTCGAAAGGACAGCTTAGGCAGAAGATAGAACGAACCTGTAAAATAAGGAAAGCTTCGAAGGCTTCCCGAGGGTATAGACATTGGAAACGCGACATCGCCGGATGTGTAGTAAGAGAAAAATACAAGCTGAGAATGGCAGCAAACTCCTCGGGGAGAAGGCATGTTTTAAAATCTGGGAATCGAAAGACATGATTTTCAGTATCCCAAAAGGATGAGGCTGCTTTCAAAAAAGACGTAACCCACATTGACCCGGTGCAGGTAGCAGAAAGCAGAAAGCTGAGCCAGGTCTGGGGATGACCAGTCTACCACCCCGCGAATAAGAGACACAATGGGATTTGGAGCCATAGGACCACAGAGAACTGAGCAATCACCAGAGGAGAATTGGCATACGAAAACTGTAAGCAGACCAAAGGGGCGACCAAAGCTTTTTATAGGCAAAGGGCACCAAAGGCCAAAAGGATTCCTAAAGGGGTGAAGAAAACTCTCTAGTGCAAGGAATGACTAACCAAGGATGACATCAAGCCAATAGGATAGAGAAACCCCATCAGAGTAGGGAATGCATCCATGCATACATGCATACATGTCGCATACACACATTTTTTTTTTGTGTTCCCAGGCTTTGAAGAAAAAGAAAAGACAGCGAGGATGAGCAACTCCAAAGAATGGAGAAGAACTCAAAGAATGGAGAGGAACCTCGGGAATGAGGACGAGCAAGCTGAGAATGGCAACAAACTTCAGGAATGGAGAACAACCTTGGGAATGAGGACGAGCAACTCCCCGGGAATGAGGATGTGCAAGCCGAGAATGGCAAACTTCGGGAATGGAGAAAAACCTCGGGAATGAGGACGAGCAAGCCGAGAATGGCAACAAACTTCGGGAATGGAGAACAACCTTAGGAATGAGGACGAGCAACTCCTCGGGAATGAGGACGAGCAAGCCGAGAATGGCAACAAACTCTAGGAATGGAGAAAAACCTCAGGAATGAGGATGAACAACTCTTTGGGAATGATGACGAGCAAGCCGAGAATGGAAAAAAACTCCAAGAATGGAGAACAACCTCGGGAATGAGGACGAGCAACTCCTCAGGAATGAGGACGAGCAAGCCGAGAATGGCAACAAACTCCAGGAATGGATAACAAACTCGGGAATGAGGACGAGCAAAGAGCCTCAAGAATGAGGACGGATCAGGGGTCGAAGTGCCTCACCACCATCGGTTCAACAGTTCAGGAAGGAATCCTAAGGTCGAGGCCCACATTATCAACAGTTTTGGGAATGAATCCCAGGGTCGAGGCCCATATTATCAACAGTTCAGGAAATAATCCCAGAGGTCGAAGCACCTCATCATCACAGAAAAAACTCCCGAACGGATCGAAGAGTCACGCAGGTGGACCAAAACACCATCACCAACTTAGTTCGGGAATGAACCCAATAGATCGAAGCATCTCACACCAAGCATGGTTTGGGAATGAATCCCAGGGGTCGAAGCACCTCGCCATCAACTCAACTTGGTTTGGGAATGAACCCCAGAGATCGAAGCATCTCGCACTCAACTTGGTTAGGGAATGAACCCCAGAGATCGAAGCATCTCACACCCATCATGGTTCGGGAATGAATCCCAGGGGTCGAAGTACCTCGCCACCAACTCAACTCAGTTCGGGAATAACTCCCAGAGATCAAAGCATCTCACTCCCAGCTCAGTTCCGGAATAAATCCCAGAGGTCGAAGCACCTCACCATCAACTCAACTTAGTTCGGGAATGAATCCCAGGGGTCGAAGCACCTCGCCACTAACTCAACTCAGTTCGGGAATGAATCTCAGGGTTCGAAGAACCTCGCCACCAACTCAACTCAGCTCTGGAATAAATCCCAGAGATCGAAGCATCTCGCAAAAGTAGAGAAACAACAGGTAAGTCCGGCAACGGCCGACCAACCAGGTAAGTAAAAATGCATGCATGACTATGATAGGGTTGTCACTGTCACACACTGTACAACCCCATAAAAGTGGGGGTGACTGTAGACATTACATTTTTGCATGAGCCCGATGATGAGCCTCGTATGGAGGCACTACTTGAAAAGTTGCGGAAGTTGCGAAAAATGAATGCCGGAAGGAAAGAAAACCTCCAAAATTAGTCCCTCATTGGATTCAGAATCACTAGCCTACCTCGGATTCATTCAATCAAGCCTCTGCTTCAAACCTGAGCCTCGGCCCATGCAGCCCAAAACCCCCATGCAATTGGCCCACGCACTCAAATCCCCATCATCAACACTTGCCAAAATTAACAAAGATTTGAAATCCCCTTCTTGCCAAACTTAAAGATTGAAATCTCATCCTTACCAATTTAACAAGATTTGAGATCTCCTCATCATCAAATTTTTGAGATTTTATTCCCTATATAAATTGATAATATATCTCCCAAATCAACATGATTTATTTCCCTATTTGGAGATCCATTCAAATCATTATAAAAAATGGGACCAAGTCATCATCAAAATGGGACTCTTCTCTTCTTCTTGGATGACAACCATCAAAGAAAAAAAAACCTTAGGCTTGACCTAACCCTGGACACAAAAAAGAGAGGCTTGGGCGTGAACAACACAAGAAAACCGAGATAAAAAACAACCATCACTGAAACAACCAAAGCAACCATCACCGAAAAAAACAAGAACCATAATCACCGAAGAAACCAGAAGAAAAAAACAATGAAAAAGCCAGCAAAAACAACAAAAATAACAGACAAAAATAACCAAAAATAGCAGCCAAAAACAACCAAAACAGCAACAAAAAAAAACCAAAATACAGCAATAAAAAAATAGCAAATAGCAGCCAAAATCAACCAAAACAGCAAACAGTAAAACAACAACCAGAAACAGCAAAATAACAACCAGAAAATAACAAAACAGTAACCAGAAACAGCGAACCAGAGATCCTTCCGGCGATGGCCTAACGCACTTTCGAGAAAGTAACTTAAAAGGTAAGACTTGAGGAACCCTTACCACATTTATTTTTATAGTTATGGATGCTGCAAGCCTGACTGGACGTGAAATACGTCCAGCCCGGTATGCAAAGTCCTACATAAAAAACAGCCAAATTTATGGTCACATTTTTTTCTTTCTTTGGCATTTCGTCATTTATCCTTCTTTTTTTTATCTATTTATTTACTTTTATGGTTATTTTATTATTCCGCCTTTATTTTTTTTATGTTTGTTCACATTGATGATTTTCTGTATATGCATGGTTATATTTTTTATGCCTGTTTACATTGCATTGATGATCAAGTATGTTATTATCCCTTGTGGTATATCATACGGAAACCCATACGTAAATTTCGTAGCCGAATCTGAATGGACGGTAGAGCGGTTTGTACTTGGGACACAACTCCACGTGCCACTCGGGAATAATCATATATGCGTGATTAACCCCCTCCATTTTTTGTTTCCTATTTATTTCTTGACGCTTTTTTTTTTGCTTTTGAATTGTTTATTATAATTTTCATTATCTTATCTCGATTTTCTTAATTTGATGTGCTTTTAGAACTCTGTTATTGTGATTATTATTTTGGTTGGGTGTGTTATTAAATTTTTTATTCGCTTTTATATGTGAATTGTATTAAGACCTGGCTATACCATTGTGTGAACCCGTCCATCACACTGGCATAAGTAAGGGACCATACCGAACCAACGGTTTGAGGTCTTCCCTTGCGAGGGGTGAGTGAGACCTTAAATCTTTCCCAATTCACACTTGGTTGCAACACCCTTATTCTCCAGTTTAGTCCCCAACTGGCTAATCCGTACTCTCTACGGGCTATGAGCCCAACAGTGTCGTGGTCGTCGACCATCTTAGGCATAGCGGTAAACCCCTCTTCCCTCCTACAGATACTAGGATAGTAATGTAGTGTTGGGTTTCTAGGTTAATCCCAAGATCATTTAAGCATAGAAATAGAATGAATACGCAAAGAAGAGTGGCAGAAACACACTTACATTGAACGGATTTAGATGTGATGAAGAGCAAAATGAACTCCAAGATCTATTTGCAATATTCGGCCAAGGTGGTCCTCCAAGCTCCAAGTTTTGTCTTGTGATTCCAAGCTCTTAGAATAGGTTTCTATATCACCTTGTATGATTCTATGATGGTGCTAGCCTTTAGAAATTTTGCAACAAAATTTCTCTTCTTCCTCCTTCAACTTTCGGTCAAGAGAGAAAAAAATTGGGAGAGTGTAATTTTCTTTGCAATTTGCGTGAATGAGAGAGTGAGATTGAGTGTGTTGACTTTATTTCTTTTATTTATTTGATTTCAAAAATCAAATTAAAGGTTTACCAAAATTTTGTTAATAAGTCAATCATATCAATTTAACTTAGAGTGTAAAACAAGTTAAAATCATTCTCACAAAAACCCATCACTCAAAGTGACAAGTGATGTGACTAATGATGTGACATGTGGGCCCCACTTGATTCGAAATCAGAGTGGGCCCGTGATTACGCCTAAATATGTCTTACGGTTATCGCAGTACAGCTGGGGTGTCGATTCCACAGAGAGATTCATACACTTATCAGCCCGCAAACACTCCCGGGTTCGGGTTCATTAATTTTGAAACTTTTACGTTCTCTTAGGTATTTCAAACCTATTAGGAATCTCCACAACTAGATCGGATTTCTTGCTTCATTTACTTATTTAACTACCTTTCATCCTTTGGAAAGCCTCCTATACGTACATAGATCCCGAAAGTTACCGGATCTACTTTATGGGATTTTCTGAGGAATGAGGAAACCTTACTTAAGTCTTTCTGTCATTCTTATGTTTGTTTCTACTCATTCTATTTTCTTTACTACTACAAGCTCATGCATTTTCTTTACTGTCTTTTATGTTTCTATTCAATCTATTATCTCGACTTACTGTAAGTATAAACGTCTTTCTTTGCTTTCTAGTTCCGCACTCTCTTCCAGTTTTTCCTCTTTTAAATCATTCAAATATATATTCTAGAAAACTTCCCTAGTTGTTCTTATCACTTATCATGTTTGAAATTCGGGCGTCATCTTTGAATGGTTACAGAAGGGTTCTGCTATAATAAGGATTCTAGTTTTAGATTATTGGAAGGATATTGAAATCATTCTCGAAAATCTTACTAACCTTTCTATTGGGCTCAATGACGTACTCGAGAATCGGATATTGCAGAGATAGTGCCTCGCATACGAGTACCCCGGTCATACTACGTATACAAGACCCCAACACTCTACCCATTGCAGTCACTGACTCCCTAGACCATGATTTGATGCCAACTTTGTGACATCCCATTCTCGGAGATGCTATCGGCAAGTGACAGGTTACCCTTTCACCTTCAGACTCTCACTAATTGACTGATTAACTGAACTCTACTGATTTTCTTGACAATCACGAATCATACATTTACACTGGAGGGCTACATGGCCAACTTAAGTTAATTAAACAACCATAGCTCCTTACAACTCTGTATGAGCCACATTAAACTCTAGTAACTTTGACTCTAACAACTTAACATATTGACTCACAAGCAACTAACACATGACTTTTATTTTAACTTTTACAACCTTGACTTTAACTAATCCATAAACCTCAGACTTGACTGCCGTGTGGACCCAATAACCCTAGTGACTGCCATCAGTATCCATCCACTCGAGATCATCCCTTGAGTAGACATACAAAACAGAAAATACTGGAGAGTGAGGGGGTTAGATCACTTGAACGGCCTAGTGAGTGGAAAGTTTAAAACGAGAACTAAAAGGGCTTTGAAAATAAATTCTTTTCCGAAATTAAATCATTTCATTTTAAAAGAAAAACTCATCTTTCTGAAAACTCATTTCTTTTTCTGAAAATAAAACTCTTTCTGCAAAACTTTTCTGAAAACTTCATTCTTTCTGTAAAACTCTGAGATCTCTCGTAAAACTAATTCTTTCTGAAACTCTTTCATAAAACTGTTGTTTCTGAAAATCTCATATGGAAAACAACTGACATATATGGGCATTACGTATCGTCATCCCTCCACACACCTAACTAGTGCCTTGGGGTGTTACATATAGCTGTCCCCTAAGTCACTGAACTAGAGACAAAAGCGTTAATCAATGCTGTCATCTTAAAACTAGGATATAGGGGTGTTACGTATCTCTATCCCCTTAGTCCTGAAACTACATGTGCACATGTCTATTGTATCCGTCAATTCCAATATCCATCAATTTCATAATGTCTCTGAGATTGGGTTTTTCACCTAATCCAAGAAAAATCATAAAAGAATTTTTATCAAAATATCAAAGCATAATAGTATTTCTCGACTGATCTGAAAACAGTTTTAAACTTATCAAAATATTTCAATAATTTTAGCTTTGATGAACACTAAAAAGTGCATATTTATTATACGATAAGTTAATCATTTTACACTTATAGTTTCACTAATCTCCCTAAAATTGGCACATTTTTTAAAAATTATTTTATGTCATGCTTTGAGTGTTTTTACTGTGTTATTTTATGTTATTTGTCAGGTAAAATACTGCTCGGAAGCTCGACAGGACAAACCAGACTGTAAAAGGGCAAAAAATCAGAAATCAACACTTACGTCGTGATACAGTATTTACATCGCGTCGCGACGCGCCTTCATTTCAACACGTGTCCTTATCATGTCACTACTCGCGTCGCGACGCGTGGAGCCTCTGTTGTGTCGCGAAGCGCCTAATGAAACAAAGACACCGCCGACTCACCAACACGTGTCCCCAATGTGGATTCAATATTTTTACACGTGTCACAACATGCATGCGCATCGTGACGCAAGAAGAAAATGGGCGTCGCGACGCGTGACTAAAATTGCCTATAAATAGGAGCGTCCGACATCATAAATTTTCATACTTTATTTCCTGATTTCTCTGTAAATCTTAGAGAGAGAGTGTCTTGTTTGTTTATTTACTTAAAGCTTTTTTGTAATGTCTTTTTCTTTCAATAAAAAAAGTACAAGTATGTTTTATTACAAAATGAGTAGCTAATTTCTTTTATGCTGGGGTAAGGGTGAAACTCTTATAATGAAAACATAGATTAAACTCACTTCTATTATAATAAATAAATTGAAATCTAATGATTAAAACTTGATTTAATTCTAAATAATTATTGACAATCTGTCTACCACCTTTATGGTTGGTTTTATCATTCACCACCTTTATGGCTGGTTTTATCTTTTCATCGCCTTTATGGCCGGTTTTATCTTTTCATCGCCTTTATGGCTGGTTTTATCTTCTCACCGCCTTTATGGCTGGTTTTATCTTTCTACCGCCTTTATGGATGGTTTTATACGATTTTGGCATAATTAAGTACCTTGGAAGGACTTGTTATAGACAAACGGTATCACCGCTTTTATGGCTGGTTCTTTTTATTGGCATAGTTATTTCCTGTAATAAATTAAGTGGGTAACAATGGCAATTTGTAGATTATAATAAAACGAGGTTTCTAAATGTTTAAAAGACTAAAAGTGGATCCCCTAACTCCAACATTTCATTCTATTATTGTAATTCAACCTAAAAGTCTTCAACTACTTCACAAATCAAACTTTTCTTTTTCGCACAGTTCATTATTCTATTTTGTTAAATCTCTTCTCTGTGGATAGACCCCGGACTCATCGGGTTATTTTATTACTTCGACACTCTTATACTTGGGAGTAAAAGACCAATTTTCGAGCGTGTCAAGTTTTTGGCGCCGTTGCCGGGGAAGTATTATTTAGTAGATAGAATAATCATTAATTTCTTTTTTCTCTACTTTTCTTTATTTTTATTTTTATTTCATATTTTGTTTTTTTCTATTTTTCTGCATCTTATCTTTCTATTCTTTTCTTTTATTTGTGTAGATCCAAACTGTCCTGATTAATCATCGATGAACCCTAAACCCAGAAATCCCACATATAGACAGACCTTGTTTTTAATTTTTCTTGGATACAGGAAATAGAAAAATCAACTTCAAAGGTGCTTGCTGTTCATTAAAGCATTTTTTGAACTATTCCCATATAGAGATGCTCTCATAAAGCTTCATGAAAACATAATTCAAGACATTGAGAAAAATGAACGAGAAATTCAATTGAGATCGGAATTAACAAGGGTTATAGGACGTTTTTAGATCTAAATCACTGCATATGTATCCTCTTTATTTGTTATTTTCATTTTGTTATTTTATTTTGTTAGTTTTTAAGTTTTGTACTTGCAATTTCATATTTTTTTCATATTGTTTGTCTTTAAGTTGCATGAAACACTGGTCTCGAACATCTAACGGCAGATTAAAAAGAGAGTCTTTTTCACCTTCATTGTTTGTCAGAATGGCTGAAAACCAAATTGAAAATCCACATGTCCGAGTTGAAAACCCAGTTAATTAGGAAGAAAACGAGTCTCAACATGGAGATCCTAATCACTCTATGACACTCAAACAATTCATGAATCCCACTAGGTCAGGATCACCATCTTGCATTGTTTATCCACCAGAAGCAACATGTTTCAATTTTAAGTCAAGTGTCATCAATCTTTTACCCACATTCCACGGTCTAGAATCAGAAAACCCTTATCAACACCTAAGAAAGTTTGAAGAATTATGTAACACTTGCACATACCAAAATTATAGCCTGATTATAATTCGGTTAAAGTTTTTTTCCTTTTCTTTAAAGGATAAAGCTAAAATTTGGCTATAAAACCTTAGGTTAGGATCTATTAGAACATGGGATGATTTACAAGAGCAGTTTCTTAAAAAGTTCTTTCCTCCTCACATGATAAATTTCTTTAAGAGAAGAATTACAATATTCACACAAGAGTCGGGGGAAACACTTTACCAATGTTGGGAGAGGTATAAATAGATGTTAAATATTTGTCAACATCAAAGGTTTGAAATATGGAGGTTAGTTGCCCAATTCTACGAGGGTTTAACACCCCACGGTAGACAAGTAGTAGAGATGATGTGTAATGGTGAGTTCAGGGACAAAGATCCCGAATATGCACTAGATTACCTGGAGCACATAGCGGAGAATACACAACAATGGGACACAATTGGTACTTATGAGTCATCTGTTAAACCACAGCCATCTGGTAAAGGTATGTTTAACCTTAGGGAAGACCATGACCTTGTTGCCAAGTATGCATTCCTATCTAAAAAAATTGAGGCTTTAGAAACAAGGAAGAGTGATCATGTCAAGTCAGTCCAAGAAGTCATATGTCAAATTTGTAGTTCAAATGAACATGTCACAGAAGTTTGCCCGTCCTTACCAGCCTTGAAAGAATGTCTCCATGACCAAGTCAGTTCCATAAACACATTCAATAGACCAAATCCAAACCCATACTCACAGACCTATAATTCTGGTTGGAGAAACCATCCAAACTTCAATGGGAGGAATGATAACCAAGCACAACCTTCACACCAACCTCCCAAGTATACCAGAATTTCTGAAATTCCCAGAATTATGCACCATATGTCCCACCACTTAGGAAAACTATTGAAGATAACTTGAGTGCATTCATGGAAAAACAAGAAACCATCAATAACCAAAATGCACAAATGATGAATGATTTGAAAGAAAACTTTGATAAAATCACATCTGCTTTGGCCATTAAAGAGAAAGGTAAGTTTCCTGCACAACCTCAGTCAAATCCCAAAAGTCATCAAAACCCTCATGAGGGTAGTTCTTGAAATCAACACTTAGACCAAGTCAAATATGTTATTACTCTTCGCAGTGGTAAGAACATCCATAGACCTATTCCCGAACCTCGCGAAACTGAGAATAAATCAGAATCAGAGGGTAAGGAATGGGTTGATGAGCCATTACCCGTCGTCGATAATAACAGTTTTTCTCACGCACCTTCATTTCCTCCGGCATTAAAAACAAAGAAATTGAACCATTCCCCAGAAATTTATGAAACATTCAAACAGGTAAAGGTCAATATCATTTTGTTAGATTTCATCCAACAGATACCACCTTATGCCAAATTTCTAAAAGATCTATGCACCATCAAAAGAAAACATCAGGTAGGAAAGAAAGCTTTTCTAACTGAACAGGTAAGTTTCATTCTCTCAACCAATAATGTATTAAAATACAAAGACCCTGGTTGTCCAACTATTTCTTGTATTATTGGAAATCAAAACATTGAACATGCTTTACTTGATCTTGGAGCTAGTTAAATTTACTTCCATTTTGGATTACCAACAACTAAATATCGGTGAAATGAAACAACCTCGACTACTCTTTTACTTGCCGATAGATCAGTTAAGGTACTAAAGGAATTGTGGAAGATGTGTTATTGCAAATCGATAAATTTGTATATCATGTGGATTTTATTATTTTAGAAACATAACCTTTAGAAGACAGTTATAAGCCAATCCATGTAATAATTGGTCGCCCATTTTTAGCGATAGCTAACGCTTTAATTAATTACAGGAATGGAATCATGAATCTTTCTTTTGGCAGCATGACATTAGAGCTAAATATTTTTAACATGTGCAAACAGCCATATGATGAAGATAATGAAAACGAAAGCGTAGAATCAATTGAACCTATTGTGGATGAGCATATTCAGGGGAGTTTATCTAATCATATGTAATTTTTTACTGCTAATTTTGTTGAGTCAATTGCGCAAATAAATTCGGATATTACTAATGATTATCTATTTGACTCTACACAGGTATTGGAAGACTAGGGAAAGATTAAAAACATGGAGGAACTGGGAACACTAGATGAAGGAAAACATGAAGAAACACCTAATTTGGAGTTAAAAGCTTTGCCAGAAGGATTAAAATATTCATTTCTAGAAGATAATCAAACTTACCTGTGGTAATTTCTTCTTCTCTCACAAGCGATCAAGAAGGTAAATTTTTAATGTGTTGAAAGAACATAAACTGGCAATTGGATGGACTTTAAAAGAAATAAAAGGTATTAATCCATTAATCTGCACACACTGAATACATCTAGAAGATAATGCTAGGACATATCATCAACCCCAAAGAAGATTAAACCCTCACATGAAAGAAGTAGTAAAAACCGAGGTCCTTAAACTTCTTGATGCAAGCATTATCAACCATATTTCTGATAGTAACTGAGTAAGTCCTACACAGGTTGTACCTAAAAAGTCTGGAATTACTGTTGTAAAAAATGATAAAGGGGAATTAATCCCAACTCGCATTTCATCTAGTTGGTGTATGTGCATTGATTACAGAAAATTAAATGACAGAACTAGAAAAGACCATTTCCCTTTGCCATTTCTTGACCAAATTTTAGAAAGAGTAGCTGGACACCCATACTATTGTTTTCTTGATGGTTACTACGGGTTATTATCAGATTCCCTTGCTTTAAAAGACCAGGAAAATACCACATTCACATGCCTCTTTGGAACATTTGCATTTAGGAAAATGCCTTTTGGACTTTATAAACATTCCAATGATGCATGTTAAGCATATTTAGTGACATGGTTGAACACTATTTAGAGGTCTTTATGGATGATATAAATTTCTTTGGAAGTTCATTTGATAATTGCTTGACTAATCTGGAAAATGTTTTGAAAAGATGTCAAGAAAAATAACTTGTGTTAAATTGGGAAAAATGCCATTTCATGACTAATTCAGGAATTGTCTTAGGACACGTTGTGTCGTCTAAAGGTATTGAGGTTGACAAGGCAAAAATAGAGGTCATTTCTAAATTACCATCACCAAAAACAGTCAGGGACATTCGTTCTTTTTTAGGACATGCAGGATTTTATAGGAGGTTCATTAAACACTTTTGTACTATATCCAGACCCTTATATAACCTCCTATTAAAAGATGCAACATTTGAATGGACAAAAGAATGTCAAAAATCATTCCAAAAAATTATCAGTCTTTTGACTTCTGCTCCTATTATGCAATCTCATGATTGGTCATTGCCCTTTGAGCTAATGTGTGATGCTAGTGATTATGTAGTTGGTGCAGTTCTAGGGCATAGAAATGAATATAAGCCGCATGTAATATATTACGCAAGTAGAACTTTAAACAGTTCACAAACGAATTACACTACCACAAAAAAGAACTACTTGCTGTAATATTTGCATTGGATAAATTTCGATCATATTTAATCAGTTCTTTAACTATTGTTTACTCTGATCATGTTGCTGTTAGATATTTGATGTCTAAACAGGATGCCAAGCCAAGATTAATACGGTGGATTTTGTTGCTTCAAGAATTTAATCTCACAATCAAATACAAAAATGGGGGCAAAGAGCGTGGTTGCAGATCACTTATCGAGACTCACAAACGAGTCACTAATCGATACCACTCCCATCAATGATTCTTTTCCCGATGAATTTTTATTTTCGGTAAACTTAATGCCCTTGTATGCTAATATTGTCAATTTTCTTGCAATAGGAAAGATACCCCTTGACTGGAGCCAATAAGATAAGAGGAAATTTTTGACCGAAGTCAAAAGATTCTACTGGGATGATCCTTATCTGTTTAAATGCTGCCCCGATCATATTTTCAGAATATGCATACATGACAGTGAGATAAGTGGTGTTATTCAGTTCTGTCATTCAGAAGCATGTGGAGGTCATTTTTATCTAAGAAAACCGCTGTAAAAATCTTGCAGTGTGGATTTTATTGGCCCACCATTTTTAAAGATACATACACTTTTTGCAAAACTTGCGAAAATTGTCAAAAGTTGGGTTCTATTTCAAAAAGAAACATGATGCCTTTAAATCCCATCCTTGTCATTGAAATCTTTGATTGTTGGGGGATAGATTTCATGGTCCCATTTCCACCATCTTTTGGATTTTTATATATTTTAGTTGCAGTCGATTATGTTTCAAAATAGGTCGAGGCAATTCCTTGTCAGAAAAATGATCACACCATAGTGATCAAATTTTTAAAAGAAAACATATTGAGTCGATTTGGAATTCCTTGGGCCATCATAAGTGATGGAGGTAAACACTTTTATAACAGACCCTTTGAGTCCCTAATGAAAAAGTATGGAGTCACACAAAAAGTTTCCACCTCTTATCACCCCTAAACAAATGGACAAGTAGAATTAGCAAATAGGGACATTAAATAAATTTTAGAAAAGACGGTTAACCCAAATCACAAAGATTGGTCTCTTCGACTAACTTATGCACTCTGGGTGTTGGAGTTTTAAATCAAGTCCCAAGATCAACAAATCATGCATAAAAAACGAGTATGAACACAACAAAGGAGTAAGGCGGAATTCATACTCACATTGATGGGTTTGATGCTAGGAAGAACAAGACCAAAAACGCACTGCATGTTACTGCTCGGCAGTGAGCTGCGCACAGGTGGACTGCTCGGTGTTGGTGTGGTGGTCTCCTCCATTTTCGGCCATGCATGGACTCCATTGAAGCTCCAAGCTTCAAGCTTCCATGCTCAAAGAATCACTTCCATATCACCTATGTATCACTCAAGGTGTGCTAGCACTTGATTTTTGCCACAAAATCGTTATCTTGCTTCTCCATTTGCTCGGCAGAAACAGAACAGAAGAAGAAGAAAACGGTTTCCAAAACCGTGAAGGAGAAGAGGGAAAAAGGAGAGGAAATAAAGCTTCACAAAAACGTGAATGCATGTTGGAGAGAGAGAATAAAAGCCTTTTATTATATATTTTTTCATTTACCAAGTAAATAAAAATAAATAAAAACATATGTATTACTTAATACAATAGTTAAATGGAAAAAGCAAAAAGGCAAAAGTCCTTTCACCTTTATTCCCATCACCTTTACTATTCACATCAAGTCACTTTAATAAAGTGACAACATGTCATGTCACATCACATCACTCAAAGTGACAAGTGATTTGACAATTGATGCGACTAGCGATTTGACGCTTGATGTGACTTGCGTGCCGCGCTCGAATTCGAAATGCGAATGCGCTCGCAATCACTCTAGGGCTCGGGTTCGCTAATTCCAAATTAACGAATTTTCCGTCGCGTCGTAATTAAATGATTACGCCTAGCGAAATCACTATTCACGTCGCTAACGAATTAATTCTAAATTAATTCGTTCGCCCGAATTAAAATCTAATTTTAATTCCGCGTCAAAATCCAATTTCGATTAATATATCGAATATATTAATTTATCGATTAATTCCAAATTAATCGTTCTCTCTCTTTAATTAATATTTTATCCCAGATAAAATATCTCCACAAATAATCCCAGATTAATTTTCTCTCTCATCGAATTAATCCCAGATTAATTCTATCTCTCTCTCTTCTAATTAATCCCAGATTAATCAAAGTGCGAGCCATACGTCATCGGTGAATCTTCAGGAAGCGACCCATGAGATCTCCGGATATGTTGGCAG